>JAQQSW010012409.1:0-12531 GCA_028646575.1 Pseudocheirus occidentalis
CCCCCCCCCAGCTTTGGCTCACTGAAAGTGCACCCCAGGACCACCACTCAAGGCCACGATCCCGATCCAGGCCGCTCAATGCAAGAGCCCTTGGTCCCGATGGATCGCGTCAGCCCCCCTGCTATCTGCAGGCCAAGGGCTCTGAAGCAGCCCAGTGAAAGCCACTGCTGCTCCGTTACTGCTGCTACAGCTGCCTCCCACTGTTTCCTTGCCCTGGGAGCAGTTTGGCTGGACCCGCTCTTCTCCTCCCCAGTTTGACAAATCCACTGACCTTTCTCTTAGCCTTTTTGTCTTCTGGCCTGATAAATGTGGTAACTGTGCTTCCAGTGCAGCCAATCTGCTCTCCTTTAGACGTGGCTCCCTGCCTGATACCCCAGGGCCTGAGCTGGCCAGGGTTCGGCCGGCTCCCAGACTGCTGAGAAGAGCCCCACCTGCTGAGCTGCCTGTAGCAACAGATGTGCTTTCTGTCTTTTGGAGAGTTTTGGAGCTTGAAAATCTGTTTAGAGTCCCATTTTATGAGTTTTTTAGTGTGTTTGTGTGGGAGCTGTGGTGCTTTGCTGCTTCTACGCTGCCGTCTTCTGGCATTTTTTTCTTAAGAAGTACATTGATGCTTGTTCCAGTTCTTTTTCAAAGATTACATTTTTAAAGTATTCTATTCCTCCTTTTTTATAGAGGGAGGGTTAATATCCATACATTTCACTTGAATTGTCAAATTTATTGGCTTGTAACTGGGCAAGATACCTCCTAATAATTGTCTTCATTCCTTCTTCATTGGTGGTGAATTCACCTCTTTCATTTTTGAATATAGTAATTTGGTTTTCTTTCTAATTTAAAAATCATATCATTAAACAATTTATCTGTTTCATTGTTTTTAATAAAATAACCTTCCAGTCTTATTTATTACTTCAATTGTTTTCTTAATTTCAGATTGGTTAATCTCATCTTTAGTTTTCAGGATTTTCAATTTGGTGCTTCATAGGAGATTTTTAATTTGTTCTTTGTCAAGTCTTCTTTAAGTTGCGTACCCAAGTGATTAATCTTATGTTTCTCTATATTATTACTGTAAGCATTTAGAGATGTAAATTACTTTTGTACGGCTTAGGTTGTATTCCCTAAAGTGTGGTGTATTGTTTTGTTTTTATTAGTTTCTTTCATGAAAATATTTATTGTTTCTATGATTTACTCTTTGATCCACTTATTTTTATTAAATTATTTAATTTCCAATGTTTTATTCCATCTTTCAATTGCCCATTATGGAATGGATCTGTAAACTGGTTCTACCTCTACTTACCTCAGAGAAATGGTTCTTAACCTTCCTAATGCCACCACCCTTTATGCTCACCCCCAACCATAAAATTTTTTTAATTGCTACTTCATAACTGTCATTTTGTTATTTTTATGAATTGTAATGTAAATATCTGATATGCAGGATGTATTTTCATTGTTACAAATTGAAAACAACCCACAGGTTGAGAACCCCTGCCTTAGACTGTTAATGTGTCCATGATTGAAATCGACTAATTAAAAAACAAACTGAAGGAAAAGAGTTCCAACTATGATTACTTTATTAGTAATGGCTAACAATTTGCCAGTCAATGGACCATGGCAACCTCATTTGGTAAAAGGACCTCGTTGTGAACTCACAGAGCATTTGTATAGGTATAATTGAGTAACATTAGAAAGGAGAACCTAAAAAAATATATGAGAAATATTGATCACATTGATTTGCATGGGTATTTACATTTCTGATTGGTTCGGGTATTCCAGTTGATTCAATTATCAGCATGGAAATGCATCTTGTGCAAGCATTTCTGAAAAGCACAGGGAACCTTTAAAAAATTTAGTTCTCTCCCTTTCTACTTTACAGGAATAGAGAACCTTAACAGATTAACAGTTCCCAAAATAGGGGCATGCTTAGTCCCACATCATTATAATTCATAGTGAAATGACTAGGTATTATGCAAGGTTTTTAATATCAATGAGGAACCCATTTCATCAGCTGATGGATTAACAGTTTAACTAAGAAAGTCAAGGGAAATAATGAACATGTAAGTGAGGGATTTAAAGAAGCAAGTATATATTGAGCTCCTTCTCAATTCTATGCACTTGACTGGATGGTGTAGATTCAAAGACAAAAAGAAAACAATCTCTGCCCACAAGGAGCTTACAGTCTCCAAAGATCTCTAAGCATTATCCTCATCAACCATGGGTACCTTCTGTAACTCATACAAACTCTCTCTTAAAATCATACCCAGTTATAAGAGCAGGGGACCAAAAGTAACCACACAACAAAGACACCAAAAAACTACAACATCCGACCACAGTGTTTGAGGTAGAAGAGGAAAAGCAGTGGTTCTCTGCTTATATCATCACAAAATTTTATATATAAAGTTGGAAGGTACCTTAGAGATCCTCTTCTTCATTTTAGGTAAGTAAACTGAGTCAGAACATACACTTGTCCAAGATTATGCAGTTTTCAAGTGTTAGGGTTGGGATTTGAGCCCATGTCCTTGGAGTCTAAGTCCAGTAAGGACTCTGAGCTTTCCTATATGGTGGTTTTTAATGGCTGTACTATTTCTGAGTGGGAAGGTTTAAATTGGGTGACAGATGTCCTCCCTTTATCTCTTTCTCCTCTTCTCTCCCTCCCCCTCGACTTCTCTCCCTTTTATCAGCCAACCTCCAAAAGGCATTGTGCGTGACACTGTGGAGGATGAGAATGGTTCAAGGTCCTTCCTCTACCCAACAGTAGACCACCTTTCAGGAGTAACTTGGCCTACATTGCTCGAGGAAGGGCACAGATTTTGTAGGGGACAGGAGCTCTGTTCACTCGAACGTCAGGATCTAAGCTCAGCTGGGTGTTTGGGGGAGCTTGGAAGGTGAAATTCTGGAGTAGGCAAGTGAAGAAAAGGAAGAGCTCAGTCCGAGCCAGCTGTTCTCCTAGGCAGACCCTTTTTCCTGAAAGGCAAAGACATAAAAAAGCAGTGAATCCACTAATCCTTGGCACAGACAGTGCTTTGTGGTAAGACGTCCTCAGGGCTAGGGTCTGCATCATAGCATTGGGATAAACCTTGAGGCAATTCAATGATTTGTCTATGGTCAAAACCCTAATATCAGTAGAGGTGGAATCTGAACTCACCATCCTTGCTCCATGTCTTGTACAATATCTATCATGCTGTGCTGCTGGTGACCTCAGAGAATGAGTATAGTAGAAATATTGCATCATTTAATAAAGGACCTACTTTCAGTTGTGTCAAGATATTAAAAAAAACACCCTGTTTTCCAGAACTAAGGCCCACAAAGCACACTGCACTCTGAGCTCGACATCACAGCAATGCTTGGTTCTTTAGGTGATCTTACCCTCGGGCTATATGTCTTACTTTGACAAGCACATGGTATTTTCTGAGGGATTTGTGATTTCCATACTAAACCATAATTGTGTGTATTTGTTAGGTCTCCCTCTATTTACCAGGAAATTGAGACCCAGTGAGACACAATAGCCTAAAGCTATCCCTCACATCTCTTGTCATGGTCAAATTCCCTGTTCTTCCAAGTAAACTGAAGCAGGTACAGCCCTCCTATACCCATCACAATAATACTGGTTCTTCACCTCACTAAATAATCACAAAACTCAATGACTTCTGAGACTTGAGACAGTCAATTTAAAAACTGTTTCCACAGGCATGCCTTGTCCACTGATGAACCTGTTGTGGGACCTGCTACTCAAGGCCTAAGAATGATTGTACTGTGTTTTAGCCCATTTTTGTATAACATATATAAGACCTGCGTTTATCCCAGAAATGCTAAGCCCTCCTTCTCAGGAAGGGGGACTTCTACTTGCAACTGGTTTCCTCACTTTGAAATTAGTTATACTTCTATTTGTGTCCTGACACTCTTGTTTGTAGCCTGCTCTGCTTGTCTCTGGTCATTGCCAGATTAGAAGCTGGTTCTGGTCCACTTGACAGATGCCACCTTGGATGCTGCTCATCCATGTGGCATTGATCAGTCTTTTAATATGAACAGGCCAAAGTTTACCTGTCTGTGAAATAATGGATTTGGATAATGTGACCCCAAAGACCCTTCTAGTTCTAGATCTAAGACCCTATTTTGTGTCCATTTTTTAAAAATTCAGGGCAGTAAGCATCAGTGGAGAGAGTTTTGGAGCTAGAGATACAAATTTGATACTTAGAAGTTGCATGACCCTGGTCAACTCACCTAACTTTTCAATCTCAGTCTCCTCATGTGTAAGACAGGGATAATGACTGCACCTAGCTCACAGGATAAAGATGTAAATGACTTTACAAACCTTTACAAATCTTAAAGGACTATATGAATACTAGTTTTCACCATCATCATCATCACTGTGACTGTTGCTGCTGCTACATCTACTACAATAACAGTTAATTTTATCTTTATGTAAATTTAACTTGAAGTTATAGACTCTCCTGAAGGAGAAGGTCTCAGAAGACAGAACTGAACCACATCAGCTATATAACCAGCCTTGACCATGTCTAGATGTTAAGGGCTCCCCCTTTCTAAAGGCATGGAGGGACTATCCTCACTCCCTCCTAGAATTTGCTCTCAGGAATCCTGCATTAATTCTGATTAGATAAGGTGCCACTCCAGTCATCAAGAGACTAAGACTGTGTGCCAGACCCTTAATGCCATGACAAGAGCTGGACCAACCAGCCGTTTGCTCTCAGGGAAACAAGTCATGGTTTAACATAATGATCCTGGATCCCCAAGGTGACAGCATTTAGTCTGTTATTCTTTCTCTGAGAAATGTCAGGTAAGTAGCTCCCCTCCTCACTTCTTTATGACATATCAAAGAAAAGAGATATAGACTTATATACAAATGGACAGGGCATGTACTGCAGCAAGGAGGGTCAGAGGATTGGAGATTGGGAGCTCAAAAGAATCTCAGAAAACCTTCTAGTCTAGCTTTTTCATTTTACAGGTTTGGAAACTGAGCCTCAGGGAAATGAAGTGATATGATCATGTCCTTCTCTCCCCCTGTTAATAACAGATACAAGATCTTATAGAGTAAAAAAGAAATGACTTATCTCTAGTGATTTCAGGTTTACAAAGTATTCTAGTACAAGCTTTCTGACATACATATAAGGCATTAACTCATTCATTCAACAAACCCTTAATAATACTAATAGCTAACATTTATGAAGCACTTTAAAAACTGACTGGTCTTGACCACATGCTTCATTGCAGACTTGAGAAAACAGGCATCCTCCAACAGCAAGAACACCATGGGCTTTTTTGAAGCTGCAGGGAAAGGCAAAACATCCCACTTGCCTCAGCTCCTACCAGACACCAACACTAAGACCCATCTCAGAACCAGGTAAGCTGATACACCCTTATGCCCTGCAGCAGTGACAGACACTCCCACCCCACCTCCTCAGTACAGGAGCAGCAATGAGGGTCCCCCGTGGGCTTTAGGGCAACATCAGTACAGTGCCTGGTAAACAGGAAGGACCTGTGGCCCCTGGCCTAAGAAACTTGAGGCAGTTCCCCTTCCACTCTGAGAGCAGATCTCAAAATTGAAAGAAGAAAAAAAGACCAAAAGAGATCAGCAAAATCCAACAACAAAGAATCTGTCCACAGAAAGTTATGATGACAGGAAGGACCAAGGCAGAAATGCAGAAGAGGACAAGAATGTCAAATCATCTATGAACAAAACCCCAAAGAAAAATGGAAAGTGGTCTCAAGCCCAGAAAGCACAAATTAAGAGCTCAAAAAGGAGCTGAAAAACAATAAAAGAGAGGTACAATAAAAAAGGAAAATAAATAAGAGTGATGCAGGAAAATTACAGCAAAAAATGAGTAAGTAGCTTGGGAAATAAGTAACTGTTTAAAAGTACAATTTGACGGATGTAAAATTAGATACAAAACTCCACTGAAGAAAACAACTCCCTAAAAACGTACAGTTTGTCAAATGGAAAAGAAAGTGTAAAATCTATATAGCTCCTTTGAAGTTTGATTTTGACAAGTGGATGTTAACGACTCTATGAGACATCAAGAATTCATCAAACAAATTCAGAAAAGATATCTAAAGTTCTGCTTTTTAAAATTGTGTTGTGTAGGACTTTCCAAATCAATGAATATGACTAGTATTCACACCATCATGTGATTCTGGGTTTCAGGATGTAGAGTATGCAAAATTTCTTAATATTAAATATCTTTGTGCCCGTTGGACTACAAACTCCCCTCCTAGAGAGTGTGGCTTACCTATTGAGAAAGGCAGAAAGGCCTCTTTCTTCTTAAATTGTCCATTCTCCAGAAAATGTTCTGGGTTGAAAGTTTCTGGGGTAGCCCACTCCTTGGGGTCCCTATGCAAGGAAGCCAAGTTGGTCATCAGCATGGTGCCCTGGAAAGAAGAGAAAAGAATGGAGTCCAAGGAATTTTGAAGTGGAAGAGACTCTGGTCCACCCTCTCATTTTACAGAAGAGGAAATTGAGGGTCTGTGGAAGTGGGCAAGAACCAGCAGAGACCACAGAGCTTTTTAGTAGCCAAGCCTGTTATAGAATTCAAGATATCTTAGAGTAGGGGCTCCCAATCTGTTTGGCATCACAGACTCCCTTGGAAGACTGGCACAGTCTTTGGACCCCTTCTCAGAATTATGTTTTAAAATTAATTAGATAATCACAACTACAACAGAAACCAATAATATGGAATTGCAACCATCAGAATCCAAATGAAACAAAATTAAAAATTGAGTTCATTAACCTTAGTTAAGAGACTCTTAAATTTAGGATTGGAAAGGATTGTAGACATCATCTGGTTCATTCCTCTAATTTTACAAGTGACTAAGCTAATACACAGGACGATTGACTCACTCAAGGTCATCCAGGTATCATCAAAAGGGACAGATGAACCCAAAGAGCCTCATTCTAAACTGCCCCTTTTGGGCAAATTTGATGCCCAGCATCACAGGGGATCTGCTCTATCAAATGACATCTGCCCCCTCTGGGAATACATTCTACCTAATACCTACTTATCAATTAGGTTGTAAATTAGTAAGCTTCCTAGATAGCAATGTGCCAACATTAGTAAATTACTATAGAATTCCTATAAGAAATGTCAGATACCACGAAAGATTGATGAGACTGGAGATAAGGGACTCCAGTCAAAATCTGTGATACAAGACGGCTAAAATATAGGATTACAGATTTAGGACCAGAAGCCTTCTCATTTTTACACACGGGGAAGCAGAGGCTGACAAGTGAAGTGACTCATCCAGGGTTACAGAGCAAGCATCTGCGAGTGGATTTGAGCCCAAATCTTCCTGACTCCAGTTCTAGGTCAGCATCCACCGGTCCTTGTTGGGTTGCAACCTGGAGCTTCCTTGTGAACAATTGTAAAGACACATCTGGGTGTGTTTAGACAATCTGGTTTAGAAGGAACTGACCTCATTGGAGGAGTTCAGAGGGTTATACAAAGATTGGGGCAGAGAACATGGCAGTCAAGTATGAGTAACCAGGCATTTGTGTATCTGTTTGTATATGTGAGTAGGAGTGGTCCTGTCTCTGGGCTTAGAGATCCTAGAACAAACATGGCCTTCAAACTACACATTGAGAGTAATCTCTGCTTCCTCAAATGGATTAGACCATGGTGTTAGGCCTGGGAGGCACCCAGAGGCCTTCCCCATCATTCTATACCATAAAGGGCTTATGTGACTTGTCCAGGTAACACAACTCATCATTTGAACCCAGGTTTTCCAGACTCCAATACCTTCCCCACTATTTAAATTTGTTTTCCTGCCTCCACACTTCAACTAAATCTTCTTTAACACTTAAGCCCATCTCATGCCAGTTCCCTAAAGTGTTCCCTTTTCTCCCTCTCAGGACTCTCTAAATCTCATCCACCCAACTTTCAAGGTCCAGCTTACTCACCTCCCCTTCTATAAAGCTATCTTCATTGCCTTGAACCATCATGAGCTCGCCTCCTCGTGATACCAAACACCCCCTAGCTTGTTGTGTGACCCTGTGCTAGACACTTCCCCTCTTCCTGCCTGAGTTTTCTTATCTGTAAAATGGCTGTGACAACAGTCCCTACATCCCTGAGTTATGAACATCAACTGAGATGTTTCTAAAGTTTTTGAAAACCTTAAAAGGCAACAGACATGGCACCTATTTATTAGTTCACTATTGTGCTTGGTATTACTTACTGAGGCTTACACATAGTGAACAACTCCTTAGATGAAGAAGGAATGAAACTTGGGCCACAAAACCCAAACCTAAAACTCAGCAGCACTTAGCACAGTGCCTGTCACATAGTAGGTGCTTAGGAAATGTTTACTAATAGGAGGAAATGCTTTGGAGGTAATAGAGGTCTGGGAAACCCGGAGCTGTTAAAAGGGTTTGTTTCTTGTGGTTTCCTTTTAGTCTTCAGGGCCTAAAGTGGCTTCTTGGAAACGTGCAGTTGGATTAGAGCCTGGGCCCTAGAAAAGGGGGTTGTCTGAGCCAATATATCTGGGTCCCAGGAGAGAAATCCAGCAAATGGGAGATGGAAATAACTCATTTAGAATTCTGTGCTCAGGGTTTGTCTGGGTCTATTCATCCCCTGTGACTGAGAAACCATAGGTCTCTGGTAAATATGGTTTGTTGTGACCAAAAGAATCTTGGGAAGGTTCATGCTAGACCCATCATACTTATGTAGCTCTGGAGTCCAGAACAGTTGGAGGAACATTTAATGATTGTCTAGTCAGACCCATGGGGGTCTCATACATAGGGAACCCAAGTGCTCAAAAGGAATTTAAACAGAGACCAAAAATTAGGCTTTAAGCCATGGCCCTCTGTCTTCAAATCCAGTGCTTTTTTCTCATCCAGTTGTAAGAATAAGTGATTTTAAGATTCTAGTCAAATGTTTCTTCCTTTTTTTTTATCAAGGAGCCATTTGACAGTCAAATACATATAGGTACATGTTTAAAGATCAAATCCATGCACCACAAACCAAGAACATTTGTTTTATAGTATATTTCCCATTTCACCTTTAAAATAATCTATTAATTTTTTTTTTTAGTTTTCAACATTCCCTTTCAAGATTTTGAATTCTGAATTTTTCTCCCTCTCTCCCCTCCCCCCATCCCAGAATGGCATGCAATCTTAACAAAGGTATACAGGTACCATTATATTTAATATATTTCCACATTAATTATGTTGTCAAAGAAGAATAAGAAGAAAAGGAATAAAACAAGGGAAAGGAAAAAAAAGAGAAAATCATGTACTGTGATCTGCATTCAGATTCTGTAATTTTCGGGATGTGGAGAGCATTTTCCATCATGAGTCTTTTGGAATCATTTTAGATCGTTGCCCTGCTGGGAAGAGCTCCTTGTACAATTGTTTCTCTTTCCTAGGACCCTTCCTGAATAGATACAAACCATGGAGTCCCTCCAGGGTCATGGGAGAAAAAAGTTTACCTTTGGCACGTGGTATCCACCCACTGTGGTATCAACTGCAGCCACCCTGGGAGCGTTGAAAGGAATAATGTTACCCATTCTCTGAATGTCGTGAATGGCTGCATTAGTGTAGGGCATGTTCTCCTTGTCAGCCATGGTGGGCTGCCTCGAATGGCCAACCACTCTGTCAATCTCAGCTTGTATTTTGGCTGAAAAGAAAAGGTGCAATTTTGAGAACCCAGATAATAGCTCCCTTATGTAAAGTGCTTTTAAATTTATGAATCATTTTACAAATATCATCACTGGATCCTCACAGCAATACCAGGAGGACAGTGAGATTATTATCCCTATTTTACAGATTAAAATGAGGCAAACAGGATTTAAGTGACTTGTTCAGAGTTGCAAATCTAGGTGGTTTTGAACTCGGATCTTTCCCATTCCATCCAGTTTTCTCTGATGATGTGGGAGAAATGCAGTCACATATGGAGTTGGATGGAAGTTTGTATTGGCCCTTCACCAAAGGTGCCAACCCCTATAAACTAGAAGCGGGCGTCTTGAGTAATAGAAAACAAAGAAGTTTGTGTTGTTGGGAAGACATCCAGGAATGAGGCACAAAGTAAAGCATGCTGCAGTTACAGACACAAGGCCTGGATTCTAATTTCATCATTATCCCTCATTTTTTTGAGTATCCATGCACAGGTCATCGGATCACTTGAGGCCTTGCTTTCCCCATCTCTAAAATAATCAGGTCAGACTAGACTGTCTCTGAAGTCTTTAAATTTATTTATGTATATTATGTTCATTTCTATACCTTTATATTTAGTGTCCAATGATCCCTGAGTCCAAGTAAACCAGAAGTACAAAGTAATTTCTGAAGAACAAGATAGTAATTTTAGAATGAAGATAACACAGCTGCTACATTAAAAGACCAGAGGGAATAGAATGTCATACTTCATAAAGCAAAAGAGCTAGGACTACAACCAAGGATCAACTACCCGGCAAGACTGACCATATTCTTTCAGGCAGAGATGGTCATTTAATGAAATAAGGACTTCTGGACTTTCCTTATGAAAAAGCCTGAGCTCAATGGAAAATTCAATCTCTACTTACAAGATCCAAGAAAAACATAAAAAGGTAGACAAGGAAAACATACACTCACACATACATATACACACACAGATGCTCACACATGCACATAATTTGGGACTCAACAAGAGCAAACTGTTTACATTCTTTAATGAGAGCAGATACCTGTCAATACTGAAATTTGTATAAATATGGTGACACAAGGGATGTACATAGAAAGAGGGTGTGGGTAGAAGCAAACTATCTGAAGATTTTTTTAAAAAGCATATTCAGGGGAAGAAAAGGATTGTATTGGGAGAAAAGGAAAAGTAGACATAGAAAATGTTAAATTATGCCACCAGAAGAGGCATGAAAACCATATTAAAGTGGAGGGGTGGGATTGAAGGAGATGAGCACCATATGATTGTTATTCCCATTGGTTCTGATTTAAAGAGGGGTCAATACAAATGGCTAAGTTTAGATTCCAACATGAAAAGACACAAAAATTCATAACAATAGAGGGAAAAGAGGGAAGGAGAGGGGCAATATATGAAATGTACTAGCATTGGTTTGGGTTCAATGAGTGAATAACATAGTCTGTGAAGAATAGCAATCTATTGTACCCTACAGGCAATGGAGGGGATAAGAGGGGAGGGGTGTAAGAAGGGGAGCATATTCAGGAGGGAAGGGAAGAGTAGCAAGGGGGAAGGGTAGTAAAGAGGGGGGAACACAGGGAGGGAATACTGAGGGTGGCAGTGATCAAAAGTAAAATCCTTAAGGAGGGGAAGGGAAAAGGAAGACATAAAGATATAAACAGGGGAGGGAATAAGATGGCGACAAAGTCACAGATGGTAATCATAACTGTGAATATGAATGGGATGAACTCTCCCATAAAACAGAGGCAGATAGCAGAATCGATTAAAAACCACAATCCTACAATATGGTGTCTACAAGAAACACATCTGAAACAAGGGGAGACACACAGGGTAAAGGTAAAAGGATGGAGTAGAATATAGTATGCCTCAGCAAAAGTAAAAAAAGCAGGGGTAGCAATTCTTAGGTCAGATAAAGCAAAAGGTAAAATTGATTTAATTAAAAGAGATAAGGAAGGAAACTACATCCTGCTAAAAGGCACCATTGAGAATGAAGCAATATCATTACTTAACATATATGCAACAAGTGGTATAGCATCCAAGTTCCTACAGGAAACATCACAGGAATTAGAGGAGGAAATAGATAGCAAAATGATACTCGTGGGAGACCTCAATGTCCCCCTCTCTGAACTTGATAAATCTAACCTCAAAATAAACAAGAAGGAAGTTAAGGAGGCAAATAGAAATTTAGTGAGGCTAGACATGATAGATCTCTGGAGAAAACTGAATGGGGATAAAAAGGAATATACCTTCTCCTCAGCAGTACATGGCACATTCACAAAAATAGACCATGTACTAGGGCATAAAAACCTCACAGTTCAGGGCAGAAAGGCAGAAATATTAAATGCATCATTCTCAGATCATGATGCAATAAAAATTATATGTAATAAAGGGCCATGGAAAGGAAGGCAAAAAACAAAATGGAAACTAAATAATTTAATTCTAAAGAATGAATGTGTTAAACAAGAAATTAAACTTCATTCAGGAGAATGACAATAATGAGACATCATACCAAAACTTTTGGGATACAGCAAAGGCAGTACTTAGGGGAAGTTTCATATTCCTGAACGCATACTTGAAAACATTAGAGATAATGGAAGTCAATGAACTGGGCATGCAACTGAAAAAGCTAGAAAAAGAACAAATTGAAAATCCTCAGTTAAAAACTAAATAAGAAATAATGAAAACCAAAGGAGAGATTAATAAAATTGAAATTAAGAAAACTATTGAACTTATAAATAAAACTAAGAGTTGATTTTATGAAAAGATCAATAAAATTGATAGACCCTTAGTCAATATGATAAAAAAAGAAAGAAGAAAACCAAATCCTGAGTCTCAAAAATGAAAAGGGTGAATGTACCTCCAATGAAGATGATATTAAAACAATAATTAGGAATTATTTTGCCCA
>JAQQSW010012410.1:0-12531 GCA_028646575.1 Pseudocheirus occidentalis
CCACAAAAACGACACTAATAGTGGGTAATGTCTTTGTAATTATCAGGTCAATGGCACCAATTATCCGATCACAGGTGTGGGTCTGTATCTCCTTGTTGTGGATGCATGTAGCATTCCTTGCCAAGTGTCTGAAAAGAAATTATTTTCTTTTACTGAAGTTGAACGTTTGAAAGAATATTTAAAAACATCAATTCCTGAGAGGTATGTGAACTTTTCTGTAATAATTAATAATAATAGTAATGCACCTTAAAGTTTATAAAATGCTTTCCCTGCATCATGTATTACCTTATTTTGCAGATGAGGAAACTGAGTCTTAGGAACAGTGACTTGCCCAGGGTCAAACAGCTAACGATTGTCAGAGCTAGGATTCAAACCTAGCTTTCCTCAGTCACCAGATTCAGTGTTCTATCTACTATAGGACTATACCTGTATATATTTCCATAGTATAAAAATGGGCTATTTTAAGCCTGGGAAGTACTCTAAGATAATGTATGATTAACTCTGTGAGCTTTAAGTGGTCTCCCTCCTCTGACATTTTAACACAGTCCCTGCCTCTTTTAGTGCTTTTTTCTCCCCCCACGCACACACTTTTTCTGTCCTCTGTAGAACAGTTTCTTTCCCTGTTTTTCTTGGAGGAGTGGTCCTGAATTGTTTTCAGTTCAGCAGACCTGCAGAGGAGCAAATGCAATGGTATATCCATGTGGATGCTTTGCTAGCCATAAAGCATGACATAAAGGCTAGTTATTACTATTCTTATCCCAATCTCCATGGGCTTTGTCAAAAGAGATTGTTTGGGGGGGGGGGGGTTGGCAGCTAGGGAATAGAGCACTGGCCCTGGAGTGGAGGAGGATCTGAGTTCAAATTCAGACTCAGACACGTTAAACTTACTAGCCATGTGACCTTGGGCAAGTCACTTAACTCCAATTGCCCCTCCAAAAAGCAAAAACAAAAAACAAAAGAGTGTGGTGAGGGCTTGAATTCAGGCTGTTGATCTATTGTTATAGAATCTCTTAGGGGAAGAAAAGACATACTGAAAACTTATTGTTGTTAACGCTCTCCATTATAGAGATTTGGGCATAAGTGAGGGCTGTTTACACCAGTTATTAACATACCAGAAGGACCTAACGAGTCCTTAGAACATGATTACTTTTTGAAGGCATAGACCCTGAGTATAGAGCTAAAGTGAGGGTCCAAGGCCATAATCTAGTGAGGCATAATTGAGCAGAGCTTTGAAAACTTGCTAGGATTAACTTCTGGAGTAGGTTTGTGCCATGGGCCCCTTTCACAGTCTGCTGAGGCCAATGGACCCAGTGTGGACAATTATCTTTTTGACAGAGACACTCATCTGGCTATCGCTTTGAGTAAGATGGACAAGTCGGACTTTCTGTTGTTTTGGTCTTCCTCACACAGGATAATGGTCTAAATTTTTTTGTTGTTGTTGTTTCTCAGGAATTTGGACTCTCAAAGTCCTCTTTAATCCAATTACTGTGATAAAGATTATTTATCATGTTAACCATTGCTGATGCAAGTGTGGTAGATGTGCTTTTGTTGAGAAAACTTCCCAAAATACACATTTTATTTTGTAAGACTTTTTCATTTTTGAATTATCTTTAATATATCTTGTCATTGTTTTATGGAGACGTCAGAAACAAATCTTCATATTCTGATTTTCATTATTCAGCAGATCTCTCCCTCCCTCTCTCCCCTGCCCTCTCCCCTTCTCCTCCCTCTCCTTCTCCCTCCCTCCCTCTCTCCTTCCCTTTTTCCCTTCCTTCCCTTCCTCTCCCTATTCTCATCCTTCTTTCTCTCTCCACTACCCTGACCCATAAAATATCTTTTCTACTTCCTCCGTTCTCCTTTCTTAGATTGCTACACTAATGAGGGAATCCTTTCCTGAGCCTTATTCTTTAAAGTTTTATTGTCAACAGTTGTAAAACACCCAAGAGTTCAGCTTATGATATAGATTTTGCCACAGATATCCAAGATAGTTCTTTAAACTCACAAATCACTCTACAGAGAGATTGTTTAGGTGTAAGATTTAGCTGTGCAAATGAATACTCTCCTGAGGCGACTAGGATTGATTTCTAGAGTAACTGTTCTTAACCCTTTGTGTGCCAAGGGCCTCTTTCACAGTCTGCTGAGGCCAGTGGGCTCATTATCAAAATAATGCTCTTTTTTAGAAAAATTCCTAATTGAAGATAATTCTAAACTTCAGCTAGTGGTTAATGAAAAAAATGTGTATATGTAAATATATAATCCCATTCAAGTTCACAGAATGCCTAAAATGTATCTAAAGATAGGTTGGGGGTCTATGGAGCTCTGATTATGAACCCCTTTTTAGAGTCACTGAATTCTTGAGCAGATGTTTGGAAGGCATTCCACGGGACTGGGCTGGGCAGCTCTCTTCTATTCAGAGGTAGTCAAAGCTTTAGCATTTCTTGAGACTCATTGTTTTTGAGGCATCCTGCTGCTGAGATTCCTTGGCTTTTGGAAGGGAGTTCTGGCTGCTTCCATCACACATTGGATCTGTATTCTCTATTAAAAGAGTTACAGCCTGAGCCTTTCACTAGCTCAGTTTACCTAAAATATCTATGGCTTATCCAAGTTTAGATTTTGTCTTTGCTGGGGATAGTCTATGAGAAGGTAAGGGGTATGAGGCTGGAAGAGATGAGGGGCATGGAAGGAAATTTGTGTGCATATAATAGATGCATTTCACTGAATGAATATAAACTATTCTAAATTTTAAAAAAATATAGGTCAATTGTTCTACTGAGCACAAGAGGAGAAATAAAAAATCTGAATATTTCTGAAGCATTGATACCTCTGGGATTACACAAACCAGCTCATCTTCATAACAAAGGTTGGTATTTACATTTTTGTAGAATACCCTTAAGTTCCTTAACCTGTTAAAAATTAAAAGGTACACCCTCTCATTTTCTGCCTTTTCCGTCATTAACTATTCCTTGTGAAAAGGGTCTTTTTTTTAGTATTTTATTTTTCCCCAATCGTGTGTGAAAAACAATTTTCAATATTCATTTTAAAAACTGAGTTCCAAATTATCTCTTTCCCTTTCCACACTTCTAATCAAGAAGGTAAGCTATTTGATATAGGTTATAAATGTGTAGTCATACAAAATATTTCCATATTAGTCATATTATGAAAGAAAACATAGACAAAATTTAAAAACCCCAAAAAATAAAGTTAAAAAAACTACACTCCATCAGTTCTTTTTCTGGGGATGGATAACATTTTTCATTATAAATCCTTCAGAGTTGTCTTGTATTATTGTATTGCTGAGACTAGCTAAGTCATTCACAGTTGATCATTTTATAGTACTGCTCTTACTGTGCACAAGTTTCTCCTGGTTCTACTCATTTCACTTTATGTCCATTTATGTAAGCCTTTCTAGGGTTTCAGAGAGTATTTAGCTCATTATTTCTTACAGCACAATCATATACAACAGTTTATTCAGCCATTCCCCAATTGATGGGCGTCCCCCAGTCCTTTGCCACCAGAAAAGAGCTGCTATAAATATTTTTGTACATTTAGATCATTTTCTTTTTTTTTTTTGTCTCTTTTGAGATATAGACCCAGTGCAGGTATTGCTGGGGTCAAAGGGTATCCGTAGTTTTGTAGGCCTTTTTGAACGTAGTTCCAAGTTGCTCTACATAATAGTTGAATCTGTTCACAGCTCCACCAATAGTACATTAGTATCTCAATTTTCCCACATCTCCTCCAACATTGGTCGTTTTTCTTTTCTGCCATATTAGCCAATCTAATAGGTGTGAGATGATACCTCAGAATTGTTTTAATTTTAGTTTTTCCAATTAATAGTGATTTAGAGCATTTTTTCACTTTATCTGAAAACTGTATTTTTTGATCATTTTTCATTTGGGTTAATTTTTCTTATTTTTATAAATTTGACTCATTTCTTCATATATTTGAGAGATGGGGCCTTTTTCAGAGAAACTTCCTTCAAAATTTTTTCACAATTATGATTGCTAACTGTATTTCCCTCCATCCTATTTCCCCACATTTATTTTATTCCCTCTCTCCCTTTACTCTGCCCTCTTTGAAAGTGTCTTGTTTCTTTCCCCTCCCCTCCTTCCTCTAAGCTCCCCCTCCATCCCATTCCCCTCTTACAGAAATATGGAACTCTTCACAAATCTGTGTCATCCTTGCACAAGGGCTGTGTTAATCTTCTCTGTATCATCCCAATTTCAGTATATGTGCTGCCAAAGCAAGCACATGACAAAGCTCTTAATGAGGCATTATAGCTGCCCAAAGCATTTATTATGTACTTACCATATGCTGTGTGCTGTGTCAGCAAGGCTGATAAAGATACAAGAAGTAAGAAAGTCCCTGTCCTCAAGGAACTTACATTCTAATAGAAGACAAAATGTATAGAAGACCAATAGCCAGAGAGGAGTGTTTTGAACAGGGAAGTCAGAGGGAATAGGGAAGTATTCTCCAGATGAAGGCCACCATGCTGAACTGCAAATTTAAAATGAAAGGGTTTTTTTTAAAAGAAATGTATG
Organism: Pseudocheirus occidentalis; assembly: GCA_028646575.1. NCBI lineage: Eukaryota > Metazoa > Chordata > Mammalia > Diprotodontia > Pseudocheiridae > Pseudocheirus > Pseudocheirus occidentalis. Next base: position 4,539 of record JAQQSW010012410.1, read on the forward strand.
GGAATGTATTTTGTTACTGGGGACAAGATGTGGGTGGTAGGATTCAGTTTGCTGACATAAGGGAATGTGGTTTTTATGGCTATCTCTGGTTTGACCACCCTCTGTCCTTATATGGAACTTTGTAGCTAATAATTGGGCTCTTATGTTGCAGGGAGTGTAGTATTCCTGGGATTCAGCGGAAACTTTAAACCAGCGTGGACTAAGCTGTTTACTAGTCCTGCTGGACAGGGCCTAGGGCTGCTTGAAAAATACATACCTTTACAACTGGAAGAATATGGCTGCAACAAAGTCAACAGTATCCGAAGAAGAGACTTAGAACTTTTCAAGAGAGCTTCAAGAGCACATTAGAGACTAAAATGTAACTTAAGTGCTAGGGGAAAATGTGAACTAACTTATTTAATTTATAACATTTTAAATGACACTGTTAAAACCTTAGAAAACCATTTTGCTGTTTGCGACAGAAAGAAGCCTGAATCGACAGCTTCAACGCCAATCTGTGCACCTTCTCATTGTACAAAATGTTAAAGAATTTATTCCTATTTGTAAAGCCAGTTTATTCATAGAGTGTCTCTTGTCCCTTTCCCTTGATACCCTTCCCTTCCCACCCCACCCCACCCCCAATCCCAGTTTGTATTTACTGTAAACAGTTTTCTACTTTTTGTATTGTGGAGAAACCTGGGGTGTTCACAAGAATGTGCCTGAGACTATTTGAGGGCAGGTCTTATTGCACCTTGGATTACTTGAAGTCTGACATTCAGTTGTGTGTCTTGTAGCCATTTGAACTCACCAGGTGGCACATGGAGATGACTCTTTTGTGCCTGTCCTCAGGCAGACTTTGAGGATTTTATGTGTTACTGACTGATTTTCTTCTTCTTAGTTTTTAAGTGGCAGCTCAGGTGTGGCTTCTGTCCTTGTCAGGACACAGTCACTTTGTTCACTTTTACGCTGAGTTTGTGGTGTGTGTGTGTGTGTGTGTGTGTGTGTGTGTGTGTGTGTGTGTGTGTGTTCAGTTTTCAAATAGTGAAATGAACTGGGAAGAAAGGGCTATTTTTGAGGTAAGAATTTCTTAACCTATGAACATCAGGCAATTTTAAAAATTCCAGTATTAAAGTTTGAAGTTGATTGGGACCATTTCGCAGCTTTAACCCTTAGCCTGCTCTAGCTGTATATTTGTGTCTTATATGCAGTGCTAAGTTGGATATTTACATTGTTACTTATATTTAATAATCAGGCTCTCTTTCTGACCTGTGACTTTTTAGAATCTTGGGCCCTGCTTGGGCTCCACGGATGCTTAAACCTTTCTGCTCACAGATCTGCCTAAGGATCCTAGGAAGATAGCTACCTCCTGACATGGTTATTCCCAAGGGGAAGGGAATGAGCTTCTGGATCTGTTTTGCAGCCCCGGATCTCATGGAAGAAATGTAGAACTAGACCTTTGTATAGTCTAGAAAGAGTAGATTATCCTGATTTATGACAGTCCTGAGATTAAGTAGAACAAAGTGATAATTGTACCCTTTTCACTCTCCAGTTATATGTATGGCATTCTCCTGAATACTGAGGAGGGTTCCATGCAGCACTGGGAGTGGCTAGACCCTTTAGGAGACGAATTATATAGGATACTAGATTTAGAACTGGAAGGAACATTAGAGATCAACTCATCCAAGAGTGACTTGCCCATGGTCACAGAGATCACACGTGTAAGAGCCAGGATTCAAACCCAGGTCCTCTGCCTCCAATCTAGTGTTCTTTCCACTGTATTACACTGCTAATCCAATAGGAAAAAAAAAATCAATAGGTGGGTAGCTGGGTCCTTTGTCACTGAGTTGATCAGGTTTTTTTAAATAAAACAAGTGAGGGTAGGGGTGGGTTGGGATTGCTAGGGGAGATAGGAGTTTAGGGGAAGGGGTTGAGCATTAATACATACAACTTCATTTTCTTCTACCATATGCAGGGGTGGGCATGACAGTGCCTTTGAGTAAAGGGGAAACTGATGAGCAGTCTGACTCTTTCTATTATTTTACAAAGTACGCTACCTCAAAGTGCTACCAATAAAACTTTTCAAATTGTAAAAACACTGCTCAGTTTTATTCTTTTTTAAAAAAATTTATTTATTTACTTTTAATTTACAACATTCAGTTCCACAATCCTTTGAATTCCTAAGTTTTCTCCCCCTCTCTCTCATCCTCCCTTTCACCCCTAACCCTCCCATGGCAGCATGCAATCCCATGTAGGTTCTGCAAATACCTTCACATTAAACATTAAGTTGTAAAGAAGAATTATAAGCAATGGAATGAACAAGAAAGAAGAAACAAAACAAAACAAAAAAGAGAGAGCAAGTAGATCTTGCTTCAATCTGCATTCAGACTGTAGTGGATGTGGATATCCCTTTCCATCCTGAGTCTTTTGAAGTTGTCTTAGAGTATTGCATCGCTGAGAGGAGCCCAGTCTATCCAAGTTAGTTGTCACTCATAGGATGTGTCTGTAATTGTGTACGAAGTTTTCTTGGTTCTGATCTCCTCACTCAGCATGTTTATATAAGTCTCTCCAGGTTATTATGAAGTCCGTCTGTTCCTCATTTCTTATAGTTCTATAGTATTCTGTTACATTCATATACCACAACTTATTTAGCCATGCCCCAATTGATGAGCATTCCCTTGATTTCCAATTCTTGAATCAAGTTTACCTTAAATGGGGATGAGGTAAGTACTTGCTATGAGTCATGGGGGATTGAAACTTGGAAAAGGGACACAGGTTGGTAAACTCTGTGATCCAAGTAGTTTGACAGTTCTGTTTTAGGAATAGTCTTTCATCGAGATTGACAAAAGGAGTCACTCATAGTGAGACTCCACAAGCTTTCTTTTTCCCAATTTTTTGATGCCACTATTCCACAAGTTAGATCATCAGTGCCAGGAGTCAGAGTATCATAGGCACTTCTTTGAGAAACCAAACATATAGACTTTACTGAAAGAAGGAAGGAGGGGCAACTGTCCACAAAGGAGAACTTTTATTAGGCAATAATGGAAACCACATCTGACCTAAACCACAAAATACCCACAATGCCCTAGTCCTAGACTCTAGTCCAGTACCCTAACAAATATTTCTTTGTGATTAAAATGAAGTTATAATAGGCATGCTTTTTTATTTGAGCATCTCACATTGCTTTATAATGCTTATCATAAATCAAAACAGGGTGTAGTAATGATTTATTTGGATAACCTTTACATGGATAGTCTTATCCACCACCTGTTAGCATTTTTTAAAAACAAGTTTAGGCATGTAAATTGATCCATGCATTTCAAGCAGATGGTAGCTCTCAACCAGATGAGGTATTTGGTTGATTCCTGCTCTTCCACCCCACTAAAAAAAGGAAATGTGGTACTATAATGAGAAATGCAAGGAGATCTCAATTGTCCTCAGCCTCTGTTTTAAGGTTTTGTTGAAAGATTGCTTTCCTTCCCCGAGAGATGACATATTAAACACAGTTTCCTTGATGTTGGAATGAGAGATGAAAGGCTGAGTCTACCGTGTGGTATCTGGACCTCAAGCAGTCTCAGAGCTGATGTTTAGAGTCTAGTATTTATGGCCCCCCTTCTTTTGTTGACTTCATCAAAAATGAACACTTTCTCACTCCATTAACTGAATATGTTCAATTTAGAGAAAAGGGGTGAGTTGGAAGCAAGTGGTGGGGAGGAAGGACAGATCTTGAATGACTGATACTTAGAAGTATCAAGAGAAAGATTCCTTAAGAGATTAGAAAATACCTTCATCTGCATCAGCCCAGCTGAAAGGATTATAAAGTCATAGATTTAGAGCTAGAAAGGACCATAGAATAGGTCTCTGTGCCTCAGTTTCTTCTATACATTCTGTCTTATCATAAACATGAGGGAATAATACTGCCACCTAGGATGCTGGCATTTATGGCAGAATCCCAGTGATCTCTGCTAGTTCTGGCTTGAGGCAAACATAATGGACAATCCCAGATTTTCATTAAAGTCAATTCTTTATTCCCTTTGGTTATTTGACCACCAATTAATAAAAAGTTAAACTCATAATGAGTAGTAGGGCTAGATGGGACCTTAGATCATTCCGAACGACCACATTTTTTTTCAAATAAGGAAACTGAGGCCCAGATTAACTAATTTTAAGTTAGCTTGTCAGTCCCTAATTGCTTTCACTAGCCCTTTGTACTTTCCGCTTTCTCTAGAGCATGCTGATAAAGAGAAAGGTAGCTAGAATATGAATTAGAATTAAGTAGAGGCAAGTCTAGTCATAGGCAAAGTTGAGACATGGGTGAAGAATGGCTTGAGCTGTTCCTTAGCCTCTCTGTTCTATCCTTCCTTACTTTTGTTAATAGTCCCCTCTCTCCTTTCCAGGCTAAGCAGGTCCCCAAACTACTGTGTCTTTTCTACTTTCTCTCCTTCCTCCACTCAAAATGTATTCTTCCTATGTTCCATTCCCTCAAGTCGCATCCCTTGCTAAATACAAATTATAGGTTTTATGGTTGGTATAGTCATCTTTCAGTTTACAAAGCCTTTTTTTCTTTTTTAGAAAAAATTAGATATTTTATTTGTTCCTAATCACATATAAAGACCATTTAAAACAGCCATTACAAAATTTGAGTTTAGGGGCAGCTAGGTGGCACAGTAAATAGAGCACCTGGAGTCAGGAGGACCTGAATTCAAATTTGACCTCAGACACTTAACTCTTACTTGTGACCTTGGGTAAGTCACTTAACCCCAATTGCCCTGCCCTCCCTCCCTCCTCCAAAAAAAGCAAAAAACGAAATTTGAGTTTCAAATATTATTCCCCCCTCTTAATCTTTCCCCACCCCCCCAACCCTGGGCAGTGTGCAAGGATTACTAACCTCATTTTGCAGATGAAGAAACAGGCTAAGAAGGGATGAAGTAATTTGTTCATGGCCATGCAGCATTAAGAGAAGCCAGGTGGCACAGTAGAGAGAGCCCTGGGCCTGGAGACTCATTTTCTTGAGTTCAAATTGAACCTCAGACTCTTACTAGTTGTATGATCCCTGAACAAGTCACATAACCCAGTTTGCCTCAGTTTCCTCATTTATCAAATGAACTGGAGAAAGAAATGGTAGACCACTCCAAAGTCTTTTCCAAGAAAACCCCAAATGGGGTCACGAAGAGCTGTGTACAACTGAAAAACAGCTGAACCACGACACAGCAATAAGAGGATTGGCTTAAACTCAAGTTACCATTTTCTTTTTAAAAAGTTATAGGATATCTCCATGCTCTGTAGCAAATTAATGTGTTTTCCCTTCAGGTAATAGGCTAATATGCTTCCCCTGGGAGGCAACATGGCAAAGTGGGCAGAGTACCGGACTTAAGTCAAGAAGCATCAAGGACTGGATTTAGATACTACTGCTCATTAACCTGGAGTCAAAAGAACTGAATTTGAATACTAAATGCCCAATGCCTTTGTGGCCCAGCCCTAGAACTATGATCCTGTGGTTCTAGGGTCTAACACCTTCAGACCAATGCAGCTGTTGCCACTACATCTTTCTAAAAGCCGTCTCCTGTGTGTCCTGGAGTCCTCTTCATCGGAAATCTTTCCATTACATCACATTAAGTTTATTTTAGCAGTTGAAAGGAAGGCATTTATTTAGTAATTTTAGCTTTCCCTTGCTACAGTTTTATGATGCAAACATAAATTGTTGTAATTCATTGTGGCTCTACACGAAACAGGTCATAGTCAAGGCTAGTCAAGCCAAAGGATCCAAACTTAGTAGATTCCTCTGATGTTGGGTCTGAAGAAAGAGATGTAACAACAACGACAAAAATTATTTAAGGTGTGACCAGAATTAAACAAAAATCTTTGTCACATAAGTGTCTTTGATATATTTTGCCTCTAGTTTTCAACTCTGAAAAATTCTTATTTGTCATGTGGTTGGGTTGAATAAGCAGTTATTAAGCAAGTGTGTCAGGAACTGTGCTAAGCCTTTTACAAATGTCTCATTTAATCCTACCACAACCTAGGGAGGTAGGTACTATTATTATCCCCAGTTTATAATTGAGGAAATTGAGGCAAAGAGAGGTTAAGTGACTTTCCCAGGCTTGTACACCTAGTAGATATCTGAGGAACTCAGGTCTTCTTAACTCTAGGCTCAGCAACCTGTCCACTGTGCCACCTAAATACCTCCCTGACTAATTGTATGGATGAATTCTGTCATATTGCTTCCCTCTCTGGAACTCAGTTTCCTCCTCTATGAAATGAGGTTGTTGGACTGGATCAGAAATTTTTAAAAATTTATTTTACTTTTAGTTTACAATATTCAGTTCCACAATCCCTTGAATTCCAAAATTCCTCTCCCTCCCTCTCCTCCACCTTCCCCCCGCCATGGCAGCATGCGATCCAACGTAGGTTCTACATATACTTTCACTTTAAATATTAGCCACATTGTAAAGAAGGGTTATATATAACCAATGGAGTGACAATGAGAAAGAAGGAACGAAACAAAACACAAAAGAGAGAGAGAGCAAGTAGTTTGCTTCAATTTGCATTCAGATGCTACAGTTCTTTTCTCTGCATGTGGATTGGATCAGAAATTTTTATCCTCTGTGTGTCATGGACTGCTCTGGCAGGCTAATGAAAGCCAATGAACCCCTTTTCAAAATAAAGTTTTTGTTATTTTAAATCATAATTGAAGGAAATGATAAATTTTAGTTAGAGGTTAGTACATAAAAGGTTTTTCTCCCTCCCTTTCAAGTTAGTAGAGCTCCTGAAATTTATTCAGAGACCTCTTGAGGGTCAATAGACTCCAGGTTAAAAATCCCTGGATGAGATGATTTTAAAAGGTCCTGGTCAGATTCTAAAGTACTGATTTTTCTCCCATTTATGTACTATTACTGTAATTAACTGAGTAGGAACTCTGTTGACCATTTAATTTATATATTAAGCACTTTGCCACATCAAGTCAGTGACCATATATTAAATACATTCCAAATGCCAGGCACTGTGCAAAAAACTAAGGATACAAAGAAAAGCAAAAGCAATCCCTGCCTCAAGGGAGCCTGTAATCCAAAGGTGGAGAGAAAATGCAAATAACCATATACAAAAGATTATGTGTATGGGTATACACACATATATTATATAATATATATTATATACATATACACACACAGAGAGAGAGAGAGAGAGAGAGAGAGAGATAGAATTTTAGAGGACATTTAGTATGCTAATCATTGAGGAATGAGTTCAAGTAGATTAATATCATCTCCAGGGGATCTGGTGGCAAGGATGAGCCAGTAGTATGAGCAGTGATCCTGAGCCTTCTCACGATATGTAGGTTCAAAGCAGGGACTTGTCACCAATTACTGTGTTCACCTCAGAGTGGAGTTGTCCAAGGGCTCAGGAAGCTGTGTTTCCTTGGAAAGGGGATAAAGAAGTCAAGTTACCCTCTAGGGGTGAGGTAATTTGTATCTCAAGCTAACTAATCCCAATAATAACTTTATCATCAGGTTTGTTACATCCTATTCTACTAAAATAGTTCAACAATGGCTCCTGTTGCCAATTTAGCCTTTTGCTTTTTATTTAATCTATTTAATAAGCCAAATAATTAGTTTTCTTTGGTCTTCATGCCAAATTCATGTCTCAAATTTAAAACTAAATGAGAATGTAGGGGTAGAGAGAGGCAGGGCAAGGAAATGCCAGTTTTCATTTTATTTTTGTAACTTCATCAGGCAAAGAAAGTATCTGAGACACTAATCTTACCCACAATGCTACTCATGTCATTCTTTTGCTCAAAATCCTTCAGTAGTTCCCTATGATGACCAAGTAAGGTTTAATCTCCTTAGACTAGTATTTGAGGCCCTCCACAACCTAATTTTACTCCCATCTTTAAAGATGTTCTTTTTTCTGAAGTTTAAAAATGGCTACATTTTGTTTTTACTCAGTAGCCATATCCTAACTAATACCTACTGCCTTATCCTGGTACAAATAAAGTATGTTAGAGGAAAAATTAGGCCAAATT
>JAQQSW010012411.1:0-12531 GCA_028646575.1 Pseudocheirus occidentalis
GGCTTGAAACCAATTTGCATTTCCTTCTGTGGTCTCCAGTGTTGATACAGAGTCCCTCTTGCCTTCTGAATTTTTTGTTCTTGCTCACTCTAAAAGGATTTGATGATCCTAGCCTTTGCAGTTTCCTTCTTCCCCATTGTGAGTGCCTTTGTCGTGGAACTTGGAGTGGATATCCAAGTTTGGGGTGCCGGAGTGTTAAGCTTGTCAGGTTGGGAGGTAGGGGCTTGGTAGCTGTAAGCTCTGAGTATGTAGCCTGATACCAATACCAAGACTCTCAGTAAGTCCCCTAAGTTACCCTGAGGCTTACAGAGTAACTTGTTGGGGTCAGGTGGTCTAGCTCCTTCAGGTTTCAGAGTCTGTGTCCCTGAGCTATGGCTCAAGCAGGTTCAGAGGCGGCTACAGTTGAAGGCCTGAGGCAGAGCTGTTGTTTGCTGATTGGGCGGGTAGTGCTAAATTGGCTTTTCTTGGTAGGACTTGCTGGCTCCACCTTACTGGGCTTAGATTCTGTAATGTCTTCTCCCTATCCTCCTCAGCCCTGCCCCAGCCTGGATCGGCTTCCCCTGATTCAAGCTTTTACTCTGATTAGAACTTTTAATTCTGGACTTTTCTTGGTCTGGGAGGAATTTAGAGGAGCCACTAAACTTTATTCCTCCATCTTGGCTTCTGGCAGTATGGGTGTATAAGTTTAAACATCCAGATTGTCCCCGCAGAACCTGCTTCCCCTGCTATTGGCCCCAAGTTTTTTCCTACCTAGTTCGATGATCCTCTGTCCTCTGGTGAACTGGCTGGAAACCTCTCAGGCTGGGTGAGTCTGCTGGATGCCTGGCTGGAGCTTTTTCTCTCGGTCCGCTCTTCTCTGCCCTCTGCTCCACACTGGTGTGGCTTCCTTGTGCTCAGCATTCTTCTTACTCCAACCTGAGTAGGCACTTTCCTGGGCTGGGAATCTGCCTTGCTCAGCCTCTCCATGGGTTCTGTTGCTCTTGAATTCGTTTAGATGCACTTTTTATTCATTAGCAGTAGAATGGCTCTGGCTGCTGTGGCTTATCCCCACTGCCTTGGGGCCAGGCCTCGGTTTTCGGGCTGGGCTGGCCTTGGCTCCAGACCTGCTGCTATGGGTCCCTCCTGCTGAACTGCTTTCTGCGGGAGACATGTTTTCTGCAGTTCTGTGGATTTTGGAGCCCTAAAATTTGTTATTTTATATGTATTTAAGGTGGCCGTGCAGGAGCCTTGCTGATTCTATGCTGCCATCTTGGCTCCTCTCCCTGTCCTTACATTTAAGGGTTATATACTGGGTATTCAGGGAGGACTAGTACCTATGGTATGAGGAATTGCCAAGGACTTTTCAGGGATGCTCATATACCTTTGGTGTCCACCTGTTAACTCTCACCTGTGGCTCTAAGAAGCTGTAGTATGTTCAGCACATAAAGCAGTTAAATTACTGAATCTGTAGGGTCACATAACCAGTATAAATCTATGATGTATATGGGATGTTCAGGAGGACTAGCACCTTTCATGTGTGGACTCTCCAAGCCCATTCCAGGGCTGCTCATCCACCTTGGGTGTCCACTTGATTCACCCAACTCTCACCCATGGTTTTAAGAAGTTATAGCATGTGCAGTAGACATGCCCTGGTAAACCATTTCAGCAGACAGGCTAAAGTAGCTTAGGACTCAAATCTTTTGGTGAGTTAGGGAGATGTCTATATGAAGTATATGAAGACTTAGCTCAACAGAATGGGTGGATGAGAACAATTTATTCCAGTGGCCATGAAGGCAGCTGAAGCAGGTGCTAGGGAATGGTTAGAGTTTAATCAGACATCAATACCAAGATCATCCACTGCCTTCTGGGCAATTGCCAGTCATTCTGACTTTTGTCTTGCCACTGGTCTTTGATGGCTCTGGAAGAGAGACTTTGGCTGACGACTTTGTGTAACTCTGCCTCACTAAAATCCAATTTATACATAAGTCAAGGCATCAGCCTTTAAAATAATTGATCCTCTTAGAAAATAATGGGTGAACAACATTTAGGGACTTCAGTTGATGTTTTTATGCCCCTAAAAATGCCCTTGCTTCCAATTTATCTTTCCTAAATACCAAGATCTGTTTTCATTCCATTGTAGCCACACATGAGGACAATCAACCTTTGGTGATGTAATCTCCCACAATTATTATAATTTGGACTGATAAACCTCCTAGCCTTCTATCTTTGTGTGCCACACTCCTCCTAAATGTACTCTTCATACCCAGTGTAATGTACAGTCGTCCCATGCTTCCACCTCTTTCTTGAACTTCCTCTTCTCAGTTCTGTACTTTCAAACACCTCCATAGGTTCCCTCACCTTCTCCTTTGTCTCAGAATTAAAGAATGAGGAACCATCTAGAAGCCAGGATGATAAAGTAAGCCATCCTACTGTCCCATATTGACTTTGATATACCCATGAAATACTACTCCAGAAGAAATCCTGCAACAGCAGAGTCAGTAGAAAGATTGGGTAGAGCAGTCTTTTATCCTGGGTAGCTTGGGGGAAATAATAGGAAAGGTCCCTCTTGCTGTAGTGAAAGGGGAGCAGTACAGAATGGTAGGCATCCTGGAAAACCAGGAGCAATTTGACATTTTAGAAGACCAGTAGGAGATACTGAACCCCAGGGTGGTGGGGCATGAAAACGCTAACACCTGAACCTCTTTTGCCCCATGTGCCTTGGCACAGCCATGGGAACCAGCAGACCCCAGCTTAGAATAACCACCTGGTAAAAAGGTATCCACAGCAGCGGAACCTACATATATCTTTTTTATATCATGATGCAATAAATTTTATGTAATAATGAGCCATGGAAAGAGAGAGTAAAAATGAATTGGAAACTAAATAATCTAATACTGAAGAATGAATTGGTCAAACAACAAATCATAGAAACAATCAATAACTTCATCCAAGAGAATGACAATAATGAGAAAACATACCAAAACTTATGAGATGCAATGAAATCGGTTCTTAGGTGTAGTTTTATTTCTCTAAATGCTTTAATGAATAAAATAGAGAAAGAGAACAATGAACTGGGCATGCAACAACAACAACAACAACAACAAAGCTAGAAAAAGAACAAATTAATTTCTGCAATTAAATACAAAATTAGAAATTCTGAAAACCAAAGGAGAGATTAATAAAACTGAAATTAAGAAAATTATTGTACTAATAAATAAAACTAAAAAGTGGTTTTATGGAAAAAACAATAAAATAGATAAATCTTTGGTTAATTTGATTTAAAAAAACAAAACCAAATTACCAGTACCAAAAATGCAAAGGGTAAATTCACCATCAATAAATAGAGAATGAAAGCAATTAGGTGGTTAAACCAGGTGGTTATTCTAAGCTGGGGTCTGCTGGTTCCCATGGCTGTGCCAATATATATGTATGTATATATATATATATATAATTAGGAGCTATTTTGCCTAATTCTTTGTCAATAAATTTGACAATTTTCATGAAATACATGAATATTTACAAAAATATAAATTGCCCAAATTAACAAAAGAGGAAATAAAATACTTAAATAACCCCATTTCAGGAAAAGAAATTGAACAAGCCATCAGTGAACTCCCTAAGAAAAAGTCTCCAGGACTAGATGGATTTACAAAGGTTTACGAATCTACAAGTGATACAAATATTATCAAATATTTAAAGAACAATTAATTCCAATACTTTATAGACTATTGGGAAAATAGGTGAAAGAGTCATACCAAATTCCTTTTATGATACACATATAGTACTGAGACCTAAAGCAGGAAGAGTCAACACAAAGAAAATTATAGACCAAATTCACTAATGAATATAGATACATTTTTTTTTAATTAACAAAGAGATTACAACAACTTATTAAGAGGATAGTGGACTGTGACCAGGTAGGATTTATACCAGGAATTCAGGGCTGATTCAATATTCAGGAAAACTATCAGAGTAACTGATCATATCAACAACAAAACTGACAGAGGTCATATGATTATTTCAACAGATGCAGAAAAAGCACAAGACACAATAGTCAATAACTATAATAACCTACTATTTGATAAACCCCAAAGACTACAACTTCTGGGATAAAAACTCTCTATTTGACAACAGCTGCTGGGAACTCTGGGAAGTGGTATGGCAGAAAGTAGGCAATAATTTACACCTACATAAAATTAAAATGGGCACATGATTTAGATATAAAGACTGATACTATAAGGAAACTAGGAGAGCAAGGAATAGTTAACCTGTCAGATTTGTGGAGAATGGAAGAAATAATGACAAAACGTGAGACAGAGAACATTATGAACTACAAAATGGCTAATTTTGATTTCACTAAATTGAAAAGTTTTTGCACAAACCAAACCAATGCAGCCAAGATTAGAAGGGAAGCAAAAAACAGGGAAAGAATTTTTCCACCATTGTCTCCGATAATGGCCTCATTTCTAGCATCTGTAAAGAACTGATTCCAATTTATAGGACTACAAATCATTCCCCAATTGATAAATGGTGAAAGGATGTGAACAGACAGTTTTCAGATAAAAAAATTAAAACTATCAAGGACTGAAGATGGTGGAATAAAAAGCAAGGAGCTCTCCCCCAAACCTCTCCAAACTTCTGTAAAAAATAACTCTAAACAAATTGTAGAGCTACAGAACCCACAAAATGATAGACTGAAACCCATCTCCTGCCCAAGATAGCTGAAAGGCTGATGGGAAGGATCTATTGTCCCTGGTTGGGAGTGAAGCACAGTCCAACATGGCCCATGACAGCATAGACTGTGCCAGAGCAGGCCTCAGGGGCCTGAATCACTGGCAGCTGTGGCAGTTTCCAGACTTCTCAATCGACAAATGCCAAAAATAAAGTAGAAGTTAAGTGGGGAAGCTCTGTTGGACTTCAGTGAAAGAAAAGTGCATTCTGGCCCCAGGCCCGTGTGATGACAGGTAGTGGTGATAGCAGTGGCAGCAGTGATGCCAAAAGCTGATTACAGAGCTTTGGTCCTACAGATGTTGGGAGTGGGGAGTTGAGGGAAAAAGGTACTGATCACAGTGTGATTACAGTAACCTCTTCACTGGTGCTGAGGCAGGATTCTCTTGCTTTTTCACGCTTTAGCATTTGGTTTTAAAACTTTGGCTTCCAGATTCTTTCCCTTCTTTACTCCTCACTACCACTTCTAGGTCTCTGTCCCAGAAAGATCATAAAAAAACAGGTAAATGACCCACATGTACATAAATATTTATACTTTTTGTGGTGGCCAGGAATTGGAAATTGAGGAAATGCCTGTCAGTTGGGGAATGGCTGAACAAATTATGGTGCATCAATCTAATGGAATACTATTGTTGTAGAATACAATTGTAGCAGGTGGATTTCAGAAAAACCTGGATTTATATGAACTGATGCTGAGTGAAGTGAGCAGAACAAGGAGAATATTTTCAATTTCTCCTCATCTTGTAGAACTTTTCCTTTTGCTTATACATACTTAGGCAAAACAATTATGTACACATTATTAATATGGAAATGTTTTACACTATTACACATATGTAACATATTGAATTGTTTACCATCTCAGAAAGGGGGCTGGAGAGGGATGGAGGGCTAGAATTTGGAACTCAAGACTTAAAAAACCCAAATATTTAAAAGTTATTTTAACATGTAATTGGGGAAATATTATTAAAAATATTTATGTACAAAGACATGGGTTTGCCTAGGTTGGACATGGGCTAAAGCCTATTTGAAGGCATAAGGCATAACAATACCCTTTAATTCTACCCCTTTCCCTCATCTCCCTCAATACATACAACACTCCGGGCATGACTTAGAATTGTCCTCATGCTCTCAAGTCAGAAAGCAAGTGCAGCTTGTGAGGTGTCAATTAGCACCTTTAATATATGAAAATGTTCTAGCTCAGAAACCAACTGCGGAGACTCAACTCATTGATGAATCATACATGACCTGAAGTGTCCCATACCCCTAAGCATTTACTTGGTCACCAGGAATAGGAACTGAGTGTGCTCCACAAAACAGGGTGAGGGTACCCGTTATGTTACTTACCTGTTCTGTTTTTTATATCCCAGTAATTTATTTAGCCAGTTGCATGGATATCCAGAAAAAAGACAGAAAGGAGCACATCTCTCTTTAATGACAGAGAACTAAGATGGAATTAGCTCTTGGCCTTCTAACCCAGGATTGGGAGCCTCTGGAAGATCAAAATATCACCATTGCAGCAAGTGATCTCAAGTAGCTGATGCTGCTCTTGTGGACTTTTACAGTAGTGGTCAACAAATTCAGAGATAGTGTAATTTAATCCTTGCTTTTTCATGAAAAGTGCTATGACCAGCACCAAACGATGCAGTACAACATGGAAGTGTGTGAATAACATGGACCAGGTGAGATTATCAGTGCAATCCATTTATGGATACGAAGCGCAAGTTTTTCAAAGAGTAAAAAGACAAAAAAGGTAACTATAGGTCACTAGACTTTCCATAACTGCTTTATTCAGTTTCAAGATGCCAGACAGTGATGTCAAGTATGCCTTGATGGTAATCATGTTCTTGATGTTTGCATGCACACGAATAGTATCTGAAATGTATTAATAATCTTAAAATACAGCTAACACCTTCTATCTAGAATACCAGAGCAGGACAAATCCCTGGACCACAGGCAAGCTCTGATTTACACCTGCATCACTAGGCAAGCTAGGAGTTGGCCATTATAAAATGGCTGCATCACTCTAAAACCAGGAGCAGACTATTCAAAGTACAGCCTGATTCCTGGATCAGATGTTTAAGCTCCCTTCAAGTGCCATTTCCTATTTAGATTTATTGTAACTTACCTAGGCATCCGGTGTCCTAGGCCCCAGGGGATAGCAGTGTGGGGACTCGGGCTTTTTTTTTTTGGAGGGAGGAAGCTACGGCAATTGGGGTTGAGTGACTTACCCAAGGTCACAAGCTAGTTTTGTGTTGTGCCTGTGTCTGGATTTGAACTCAGGTCCTCCTGACTCCAGAGCTGGTGCTCTATTCACTGTGCCACCTAGCCGCCCCTGGAACTTCAGTTTTTTTAACTTCAAATCTTTTCTCTGTACTATTAAATGAGTCAGTTTTTGTGATGAGGGTGCCAGATACTTCCTTTCCCAAACTCTCAAAGAGCTTGGTCTTCTGGGTCAAATACATTAGTAGTCAAACCAAGTGATCTATGTTGGGACCCAAATAAGTGAGCATATTGCAGCATCAGGAAAAAGTACCTTTAAAACAGTTTCTTACTGAGGAATAATTTTCCAGAGATAATTGTCAGTACCATGAAACAGTTGGAGGAGGATTATAACTTGCATGAATAAATTATATTGTAACAAGAAACTGTAAATGAAGAGTGAGGACAAAATGTGGTAGGGGAATATGTGATGATTATTGCCTCAAAAAGGCCAAGATCTTTAATTAGGTTTATTTACTCTTCAGGGGGTGGTATTAGAATGCCTGATAACAACAACAGTAGCTAACATTTATATAGATCTTTAAGGTTTACAAAGCATTTTACATATATTCTCTCATTTGATCCTAACAATTTCCCTAGGAGACAGATGATATTATTATGTCTATTTTGCAGATGAGAAAACTGAGGCAACTAAAGTTTAAATTACTTGCCTAAAGTCTCATAATATGTAAAAACTGCCTATAAGCTAAGGAAGATGGAAAACATAAGTGCAGTGTGTTATCAACTTTACTAAACATAACACTCATCAAAAGATGTTGGATAAAATGGCGTATCCTGGAACACAATAGAATATGTTAAGACATAATGACAATGGAAAGAATGTTGTAAGTTCTGAAAAAAGAAACAACAACAATAAAACAAGCTTGTGTATAAAGGATAAAAGTGAATGTGAGGTATATTTGGGGTTAAAAATAAAAGTAAATTAAACAGAATCTTGTTGTGAATAAAAGGTCAAAATAAGCTTGGAAGTTTATTTTTGGAAGTTATTGCCATCTAGAAGTTTTAAGGTTTAAGGTTTAAGAAATTATAAGCTTTATATTTTATATTTCTTTTCCATCAAATGTTTCAGAAGGAAAATTTAACATCAGCTTATAATAGTACGTGGGATATATAAGACCTTCTTGAAGGGTCTTTGTGCAATATTTCAACATAATCTTAAGTATTCAAAGTACAGTAATTTGAACTGAAACACAAATACATTTCTATAAGATACGCCCTTTTGAAAAGCAAGTTAGCTGCTCCAGTGGGAGATGAGACTCCAGAATTTATTCTTAGGACTCTGTATTTCCTCGCCCAATCTAATTCCACAAATAAGCATGTAATACTGAGGAAATGAATGAAAATAAAATCATGCTCTGTCAATATCTCAATAACAATAGCTCACATCTTATTCAATACACAGCAGCCCATCTTACTCCACAGTGGTCAGCTATGACTCCTGATGCCCAACAACCATGTTGAAGGAACCTGCAGTTGGCATTGATCTTGGTGCCACTTATTCCTATGTGGGAGTCTTCCAACACGGGAACACAGAAATTATTGCTAATGACTAAATATATGGGACAACCTCAAGCTTAATTATCTTCATCAACACACAATATTTAATTGATGATACTGGAAATCAAATCACTATGAACCCCACTAGCACAGTATCTGCTGCCAAACCTCTGATATGATAACATGATTGTACAGTCAGACATGATGAATTGGCTTTTCGTGGTGGTTAATGACACAGGTGTGCATAAAGTCTCAGTGGAGTACTAAGGAAAGACCAAAAGTTTCTCTCTAGTATCAGACAAGGCTTACCTTGAGAACATTGTCACAAATTCTGTCATCACAGTACCAGTCCATTTTAACAATTCATAGTATTTGGCCATTCAAGATGCTGGAATTGGCATTGGTCTTAATGTACTGTGAGTTATCAGTGAGTCAATTGCTGCTGGTTTGGATAAAAAGGTAGATGCTGAGAGAAATGTATTGATCTTTGACCTTGGAGGTGACACTTTCAGTGTCTCCATTCTTACCACTGAAGATGGAATTTTTGAAGCCCGTTCCATAGCTGATCATACTCACTTGGGTGCAGAGGACTTTAACAACAGCATGGTCAGCCATTCATTTCCGAGTCCAAGTGAAAGCACAAGAAGGATATCAATCACCTATTCCCATTTTGAAGAGTTAAGTGCCGATCTTTTCCATGGTACACTGCACCCTGTGGAAAAGTCCCTAAGCCTTAGGGCCTAAGGGATGACAAGTTACATAAATCAGATTCTTGACATCATCTTGGTGGGTGATTCCATTTATATCCCCCAAATCCAGAATTTTCTGCAGTTATTTTTCACTAGAAAGGAACTCCACAGGAGTTTCAATCCTGATGAGGCTGTAGCCTACATATGATGCAGTTTTACAGGAAGCTATCCTATCTAGAGATAAATCTGAGAATGTTCAGGACTTGGTGCTTTTGGACATCACTCCTCTTTTCCTTGGTGTTGAACTTCTGGTAGATAAAACTTTGTCAAGTGAACAATGAAGCCCCTTCGCCTGAGCTGTTCCTCAGATCGAAGTAACATTTTATACTGATGATATAATGATATCCTAAATGTTTCTGCTGTGAATATGAGCATAAGCAAGGGGAATAAGATCACTATTACCAATAACAAAGATTTTCTGAGCAGATGATCCAGGAGGCTGAGAAATAAAAGTTGAAGATGAGAACCAGGGAGACAAGATGTCTTCCAAAAATTTTTTTAAATCTTATGCTTGCAACATGAAAGCTACAGCAGAGAATGAGAAACTCCATGATAGTGATGAAGACAAACAAAAGACACAAAAAATGTAACAAAATAACAAACTGGCTGGATAAGAATCAGATTGCTAAGAAGGAAGAATTTGAACATCAGCAGAAAACATTGGAGAATATCTGTAACTTTATCATTACTAAGCTGTACCAGACTACAATGTGGCATTTCTAGTGGATTCCCAGGGGACAAAATAGCCATCCAACATGTCCAGAGGTATTTCTTTTGGATTTACCTTTGAAGAAGTCAACCAAACACATTGGAAGAAAAAGCATTCTACTACATAGCTTCCCCGAGATCAAAGGACTCCAATTTGTAGCCAAGGCAGCAGCAGTTTAAAAGTAACATTTAAGTTAATGGGTAAATATGAGCATTCTGAATACTTGAAAAGCATGCAGAGGGAGAGAAGTTACCAACCTTGCATTTTATCCATGCTGAGAAATGGAAATGTGATTCTTCCCTTAGAGAATAAAATCTATCTAAAATTGACATAAAATGAGAGTAATTCACATTTATGTAGGTCTTAAGATTTTCCAAGCACTTTCCTTACAACAGTCCAGTTACGCAGGTAATAGAAATACCTTTAGTTACATTTTACAGAAGATGAAACTGAGGCTCTGAAAGATTGCTTGATTCACCCTAGATGACAGAGCTGTTAAATGCTAAACCTGGAATTTTAACCCTGGTACTCCTGATAACAAGATAAATGCTCTTTTCATTAAAATGTGAATTAACTAATGCATGCAATTATAAGCATTAAATAGCTAGGTCATTTCTTATATTTTTCCTCATTTCTAGGGAATTAGGTTTAAAACAGAAAAGCCATTATTTCATACATCATAATGAACTTGTAAAATAAATAGAATTATACTTTTATGAATTTGCCAATTGTTCTTGCCTGTTGTGGACAGTAACCAATATTTGATCTGTACTTGTAACATACATTTGAATTGTGTTCACCTTAGAATTTTCCTTGACAACTATTTATTAAGTGCTTATTGTATGTGTAAATGGCATTGGGGAGATAAAGATAATATAGCTCTTGTGTTCATGGATTATGGCAAGATGATGTGAAGCCTCTATAGTGATGGGATGGTGGTGAACAAAAGCAGTATGGTGTATGGAATATTGTAGAGACAGAAAATACTATAAGGGAGAGGAAAAAAAATTTTGATCTAATAGATGGAACATTGAAGGCTTCATGGAGAAATTAGCATATGAACTGGTCCTCCCAAAATAGAAAGTATTCTAAAATTCAATTTTTGAGGAAGGGTATGTTTGTGGCAGAGAAGGCATAGGAGAAAGACTTTCATGAAGTACAAAAAGGTCTGATTAAAGGCAAAAAAAGTGCTAGCTTGAATTATTTTTAGTATATTCTGACTGAAATATTATACACAGGGAGAGGAGTAGTATATAACTTTTACCCTAGGGCTTTCAGACACACACACACACACACATATTCCTTGCCCCACCCTGTTTTAATGGATGGCTAGAAGCAACAACTACAGTTAAATTTGTCTGGTAAGTAATGCAAATCATTTGTCCAGCAGCCAAAATTAAAATCATTATACTTAGTTTTTTTAAATAAGTTTTTATCAGTGCCCTCTGGGTTTTTTATTTTACAACATCATAGTTATCCCCACCTTTCTCCATCCTCCTCCTAGAGTGGCATCTCATACACAAATAGTCTTTTTTTAAAAACAAAAAAGGGAAGAAAAAAATCAGTACATCTGGTCAATATGCTAAAATAAAAAGTCTGAAAAACATGTGCAGTATGTAACAAGTGCCATTACACTTTGTTTTGTTAATTTTTAAACAAATGAAACAGTTAAATCAAATTATGCATAGTTATAAACTATCCATGTTTGAATTTATTGTATTGTGGTGGTTTAGGTAAATATATCCTAGGAACTCCTGGCTGTAATTCTTATATTAAGCACTGAATTGGGATTCAGAGGAACTGGGCTAGAATTCTGACTTGGCCACTTGTTATCTTTGCAACATTGGGCAAATGATTCACCCCTCCTGGGAATAAGTTTTCCCATGTCTAAAGTGAGGAATTTGAGCTAGTTATTAATGTTAGAGATCTCTTTCACCTTGGTCTTAGCACCCAATGACTCTATGAGCTGTTTCATGTCAAGTAACTCTGTCATCATGCTGCTCCTTGAGTGAAAGAAAGTTCTTCAGAGATTTTGGGTCAGCTCTGTTGGAACTTACAGAGTTCTTGCCTCCCTGGTTAGCTCTCGGAGACTCTGGTCCTCTAGATACCTACAGCACCAGAAAACAGTTGCATTAGAGAGTTTTGTCATATTCTTTCCCCTTAGGTCATATTTTAGAGGCCCTAGGATAGTTAATATAGAGCTGGAGGGAGACTCCCAGGGCCAGTTGATCTACCCCTGACCCCCTCATTTTACAGACAGGGAAACTGAGGATTAAGGACTTTAAGTCACTTGCCCAAGGCCACACAGATAGTTAAACCCATGTCCTTTAAAATTAGAAGCATTATTCTGTTCCCACTGTACTGCACGGTGGAATAGAATCCCTCTTTGTCCCAATACCACATTCTACATTTATTTTAAAGAAAAAAAAATTAAATTATATGTTGCTATTTTAGGGATATCCGTAAGTAGATCTATTTGTATCTTTGTACCTCTGGACATATATATATATATATAGATATAGATATAGATATATAGATATAGATATAGATATAGATATAGATATATAGATAGCTAGATAGATATAGATT
>JAQQSW010012412.1:0-12531 GCA_028646575.1 Pseudocheirus occidentalis
ACATTCCCAAGCCTTCACAAATAGAACAGTCTCCCTCAAGCAGGGAGCCCTCTCAGACTCAAGACAGTTTCTCAGCCTGGTCCTTGGAAGTTCTCAGTAGAAGCTGCAGAAGGAGGATCTCAGGAAAAGGTGCAGTCTCCAGGTGGTGACTGAGAAAAGATCTGAAGGTCCTCCTGGTTCTCTCCTTATATACAGTGTAGCTCCTCCCTGTTCAGCCCCTTCCTCTTAAGGTGTGAACAACTCCCAAGGAGTTAACTGGAAGTAAGGAGCTAAGCCTTTACTAGGTGCTAAGTGCCTTTACTAGGTGCCAATAGAAAGGGGCATGGAAGATCTTCTGATTTCATTAACATTACATTACCAAAGACAGTCAGAGTGTTTAGCTCACAGTTCATTCATTCATTCATTCACTCATTTGCTTTTTTTGGGAGGGGGAAGACAGAGCAATGGGTTTAAGTGACTTGCCCAAGGTCACATGGCTAGTAAGTATTAAGTGTGTGAGACCAGATGTGAACTCAGGAACTCCTGATTCTAGGGCTGATGCACTGTTTACTGCACTACCCAGACACCTGCAAGCTCACAGTTTGTATTCCCTTTAAAGACCAGGTGTTCCTGAGGGGTGGCAATCAACACTGGATAATTCAATAGGAGGTGACCTAACCTAAGATGAGAGGCTGAGTGACATCATGTCATCCTGGGTCAGAAGAACTATGTCTAAAAGAGAACACCCAGAGCTTTGGACTATTTATTCAAAGAAGATATACCATACCCAGTCTGAGCAGATAACAATAACTTCCACCAGAGCAGGTTACTGAACAAAAATGTCAGTCCAGTCTCATTATCAGAAATGTCCTTCAAGAGGCTGAACTTTTAAAATCAGGATTGAAGAAGAAAGGGAGAAGTCTGGAGCACCCGAAGATACTGGTTAATAATAATCATTTCTCTTAATCCCAAACCCATAAGAAGGGCCTTTTGAGAGATTCTGGAATGGATCTCTTTGGGAATCAAGACATTAATAGAGTCTAGGGGCAGCTAAGAAGCACAGGGAATAGTGCACTAGCCCTGGAGTTATAAGGACCTGAGTTCAAATCCGGCCTCAAACGCTTAACGCTTACAAGCTATGTTACTTTGGCAAGTCACTTAACCCCAATTGCTCTGCCTTCCCCCTCCTCATGAAAAAGCAGAAAAAGAAAATTAACAGAGTCTAGAAGATCCAATCTTTGATTAACACTTGGATGATTCATCAGGGTTGTAGAATTTTCTTTCCTAGAAGTCATGCAGAACACAGTCTGACAGGAATCAGGAAGATGGCCTTTGAAAGCTCCTCAAATTTTAATGAAGCTGCATTGTTGTCTTGGGGAAAGCTAGCACAGGGCATTCTATTAAACTGTCATTCATGCAGAACAGAGGAAGAAAAAAATGCCATTCAATAGGAGGTTAACAGGTCTGACAATAGCATAATACCAAGGTGCTTTTTAATCTGGACAGGTTGAATATGTCCCCAGGAATGCTCTCCTGCATCTATTGTGGATATAGAAGGTGGGATACTAGTGAGGCATTTTGGGATACATTTTGGTTGTTAGAGAAATAAAGATTTGGATCATTCCTTTTTGACCCTAAAAAACGTGATTGAAGCTATGAATTAAAAAGAATGCACCCAGATCCAGATGGACATGAGCAATGACTAAAAGCCATTTTTCTTAGTGTCCCAAAGCAGGCATAGTTGAAGCTTGAAGAACTGGGAGTCTTAAGGCAGTTAATTTTTCTAAGACTCCTAGAAACTCATACCCTCTATGGCTCATCAACCTCAGTTGAGGTTATCAAGATTCCCAGGGAATCCACAGACCAGCAAAAAGACATAGATTCTTGAAAAGTGATAAAAACAGTTTTCCAAAACATTATCACAGTTCCAGGGAAGAAAAAAATAGTCATGTTCCAGGGGAATAGGACCTTATCTGCATAAGAATAAAGAAACAAGGTCCCAAAATTTAACAAACCATAAATGAGTTTCTCAAAAAAGAAAGCTCCCACCCCCCAGCCCCAGACCAGGCAGATTTACAAGTGAATTCTACCAAGTTCTTAACTAACAATTACTTCTAATAATATCCAAAGAATTTGATAAAATAGATAAAGCCCTACCACATTCTTTCTATGATAAAAATATGGCCCTAATACCTAAATGAAAAAATCAAAGCAGAGGAAGGAAACAATAAACCACTTTACCTGTGAATATTCTTAGAAAAGTTTTAATAAAATACTATCAAGGAGTTACAACAATTTGTCAAAGATGAACAGAAAAGAGTACATTATCTGCAATAGGGAACACATAGAAGCCTTTCCAGAAAGATCAGGGGTGAAGCAAGAATGTCTAGTATCACTGCGAATTTTCAATAACATAAGAAAAGTTAGTGATAGCAGTAAGAAAAAGAAATTGATGGAATAAGTTTAGGAAACAAGGAAGCAAAACGATCCCTTTTTGTAGATTACCTAAATGTTTGTTGAGAGAACCCTAGAGCCAAATGAGAAGCTAGTTGAAACAAATAATAGGTTTAGCAAAGTTAAAGTACATAAAATGAATTCATAAAAACCATTAACATTTCTATAATCTACCAACAAAACCCAGCAGAAAGCGAAAGAAAGAGAGATTCCATTTAAAATAACAAAAGACGGTATAAAATATTTGGAAATTTACCTTGCAACAAATATAGAGAAGCTATATGAACACTATTACAAAACATTTCACATGAATCTAGATAGATCTGAATAATTAGACAAATATTAACTACTCATGGGCAGACCAAATTAATAAAAAAAGTTACACTTAAAATCAATTAACTTATTTAGTACAAAATTTAGCAAACTACCTAAAAATTCTGTATGGAGCTAGAAAAATAATGACAAAATATATGTAGAGGAAAAAAAGGACAGGAATATTAAAGAATCAATAGAAAAAAATAGGAAGAAATGGAGTCTATCAATGTCACACCTGAAACTGTGCTACAATGGTGTAAAATAATTTGGATAAGAAACAGAGTGGTTAATCAATGGAATAGTTTATGCACATGAGATGCAGAAGTAAAGGACTATAATAACTTAGTATTTGATAAACCCAATGAACCAAGGTATGGAGGCATGCACTTACTCTTTAAAAAAAAGTAGGAAAACTGGAAAGCAATCTGACAAAACTTAAGTATAGATCAACATCTCATACGCCATAGCAAAGCAAGCTGAAAATGGTACATAATTTACACATCATAAAAATTTAGAAGGACAAGGAAGAAATTTCGTCAAAAATCCTGACCAAATTAGAGAATGGGAAAATAATGGAACATAAAATAGGTCATTTTGATAATGTGAATAATGCAAGCCTTTTATTCTTTTTATTAATTTCTTTTTCAGTTTTCAACATTCACTTCCACAGATTATGAATTCCAAATTTTCCCCCATCTCTCTCCTCCCACACACCAAGATGACATTCATTTAGATTACCCTTCCCCAAATTTGCCCTCCCTTCTATCACACTACTCCCTTCTCTTATCTTTTCCCATCTATTTTCCTGTATGGGAAGACACAGTTGTCTCTGTTTCTCATTGCCTGAATATCTTATTTTCTAGTTCCAAGGAAAAACAATTTTTAAAATTAATTAATTAATTTTTAGTTTTCAACATTTACGTCTACAAGATTTTGCAATACAACTCTCCTCTTTCCCCACACCAAGATGGAATGAATTCTGATTACTTCTTCCCCCAGTCTGCCCTCCCTTCTCTCATGTTCCTCCTCTTATTTACTTACCCCTTATTTTCTTGTGGGGCAAGACATATTTCTATACACCGTTGACTGTATATCTTATTTCCCAGTGCCTTGTAATAACAATTTTTATATTTGTTTTTCAAACTCTGACTTCCAGTTTCCTTCCTTCCTCTTTCCTTTATAGCCAAGCATGAGCAGCTTTTCAGAGAACTGCTGCTGTGAACAGCTTTGAGGGTCTGATTATATAGTATAGTGAACTCTATGTTTTTCAGCAGTAAATTAAAGCAAAACATTCACAGAAACCAAACTACAGCGTTCACAATGTTATAATATAAAAAGTTATCAATAAAGTGACCAAATAGTTTTTGCCAAATTGGCCACATAATTTTTAACAAAAGTTAATTTTTAACTTACTGAAATCATTCAGTAAGTCCTCAACTTAGTCATCCTTCAGGAGCAAGCCTCCTTAAAGGACACAAAGTACAATCATTCAGTAAGTTCTTAACTCAATCATTCTTAAGGGTGGGGCCCCCTTAAGGGACACAAAGTACAAAGGTCAAAATCTCCACCCCAAGGTCCCATTAAATCATAATCTTCTCAGTCAGCATTAAGTGCCCAAGAAGAAATCTTTTCATCTTGACTGGAGGCTGGCTCTCAGCTTCCATGGTACCTCTGCGGGGTCCAAGGTTCTGCTTGAATCTACCTGTCACCTGGATTTGAAGGCAGGCAGTTCTCAGGTCCTTGTCCAGGTCCTCATCTAGCTCTTTGTGCTGTTTCCTGTACAGTTCCCATTCCATATTGAAGCTCTTGGTGTCCAGTCCACCTCAAGTCCTTCACACTTACACTTTCTGGGAAGAAAAAGCTTAACAGAGCCAAAACAACTTTCATGAACATTGCCAGCTTCAATTCACTATCTGCCTATAAAATCAGTAGAGACCCACATACAACGTCTAAGAACTCAACACAAATCATCAGCATAGAAATCAATACAGACTTTGCAGACAAGGTCCAAGAGGTTAACACAAACCATCAAAAAAGAAATCAACAAAGACCCACAAACAAGGTCTGAGAGGTCAATACAAATCATCAGTAAAGTCCCAGGACCTCCAAAACCCTCCTCCAGGAATTCTGTAAACAGACAACCAGAAAAATCCTCTTTCAGGGCTTTCAGTAAGGTAGCAGGGCTTCTGTATAAAGTATCACAAACAAAAATCAACACAAACAGGACAGAAAAAACCACAGAATGCCGAGATACCTCAAGTGTTCTCCTTCTCAACTCTGCCACCACAAGAGTTCTCATCTTAGTTCTGCTCTTTCCCAGCTAGGGCTTGTCCTTATATATGGCAATTAGCTCCTCCCTGTTCTACCCCTTCCTGTTGCATCAGCAACAGGGATTCACAAGTTCTGGGGTTCACAAATTCTGGGGTTTACAAGTTCTCTTTCTTAAGAAAGACTTGATATAATCCTGGACAAAGCCTAAAAGAAACTTGAAATAAAACAATATGCTAAATAATTAAATAGCTGAAACAAGGTGTTAACTACTTCTTTGCTTACCAATACACCTCCCTACCCACACTCATTGAGAAGGCAAGAAATTCAATATAGGTTACACATTTGTAGTTGTACAAAACACTATCATAAGAGTCATGATGTAAAAGACTAACTATTTTTCCTTTCATACTATACTGCCCCATCCCATTTATTCTACTTTCTCTTTTGGATCATTATCTTTTGAAAAACATTTACTTCTGAGTATCCCCCTTCTGACCTTCTTTTTATCACCCTCTCCCTTTTATCCCCTTCCATTTACCTTTCTGTAGGTTAAGATACTCAATTGAGTGTGTATGTGTAATGGTAATGGAAATTTAAAGATCTTCCCCGTCCCTTAAAAGGCCAAACGTAATCACATGAACCTCATGGAGGGTGGAGCTGGCTAAAAGGGTGAAACAGGAAGTTTGGAGCAGGAAGTAGCAGAGAAGAGCCAGAACAGAACTGGGAGCAAGGAACTTGGAGAAAGGGCAGCTAACATGAGTGAGAGAGGGGCATTTTAGATTAAGGGAGTCCGTTTTGTTTTGAAAACCTGATGGAGGGAAATCTTGGAATGTTGGTGCTTGCTGCATTGATTATGTGTACCAACTCCTTAGTTGCTATAATGGATTTGAGTTTCTGGTGTTGGGATTCAGCTTTCTGGTTTTTAAATAAGTGTTTTGGTTCTGTCTTCCATGAGGATAGTCTGTAACACTTTGTGATTCACAACAACACCAGCTGCCATAGGTGCTTTGATAATCACATGGGCATTATAGTATGTTATTCCTTCTTTCAGCAAAATCTAATGAGAATGAGGTTCACTCATTCCTCTCACCTCCCCCCTTCACCTCCTTTGTGAAAAGCTTCTTCTTACCTCTTTTGTGTGAGATAATTTATCCCATTACATCTCTCCATTTCTCCTTGTCACAATATATTCCTCTTTAACCCCTTACTTTTATATTTTTATATAATCCCTTCATATTCAATTCTCTCTGTGCCTTCTGTCTATTCTTATACTTACATATATACATACCAACATGTTTGTAGGTATGTATCTATGTATGTATATATGCATGCATATTTCCCTTTCCACTACCCTAATAATGAGAAAAGTATCATGAGTTAAAAAGATCATTTTTACATGTAGGAATGTAAAGAGTTGAACTTTAATAAGTTCCTTATGATTTCTCTTTCCTGTTTACCTTTTCATGCTTCTCTTGATTCTTGTATTTGAAGGTCAAATTTTCTGTTAAGCTCTGCTCTTTTCTTCAAGAATGCTTAAAAGTCCTCTATTTTATTGAATATCCATTTTTTCCACTGAAGAATTAAACTCAGTTTTGTTGGGTATGTGATTATTGGTTTTAATCTTAACTCCTTTCACCTCCAGACCATCATATTCAATGCCTTCTGATTAAGGTAGAAGCTGCTATATCTTGTGTTACCCAGATAGTGCTTCCACAATACTTGAGTTGTTTCTTTCTGGCAGTTTGCAACATTTGGGTACAATATTCCTAGGAGTTTTCCTTTGGGGATCTCTTTCAGGAGGTGAGTAATAGATTCAATCAATTTCTATTTTTCACTCTGGTTCTAAAAGAGTGCAATTTTCTTTGAAAATTTCTTGAAAGATGATGTGTAGGCTCTTTTTTATCACAGTTTTCAGGTAGTCCAATAGTTTTTCAATAATCTCCCCTGAATCTATTTTCCAGGTCAGTGATTTTTACAATTACATATTTCACATTATCTCTTATTTTTTCATTCTTTTGGTTTCATTTTTATAATTTCTTGGTTTTTCATGAAGTCATTAGTTTCCATTTATTTGTTCCATTCTTATATTTAAGGAATTATTTTCTTCAGTGAGCTTTTGGACCTCTTTTCCATTTAGTTGATTTTGTTTTTTAAGATATTCTATTCTTTGTCTTCTTTATTGAATTATTTTGCCATTTGGATGAATCAATTTTGTTCAGAACCTGTTTTCTTTAGGTTTTTTGGCTCTCCTGAAGACAAGCTATTTCCTGGTTTTTCATGATTTTCTTGTATGACTCTCATTTTTCTTCCCAATTTTTCATCTACTTCTCTTACGTGATTTTCCAAATCCTTTTTGAATTCTTCCATGGCCTGAGACCAATTCATAAAACTTTCCTACTGACCTTCTAAGTGGTCTTTGGCATTTGTGGGTTCAGAAGTCTGGAAACCACCAGAGTTGCCAGAGATTCAATCCCCTGAGGCCTGCCTCATGTTTACTGGAGAGCTGGCATGTGCTGGCACATTTTGCACTGGACTCTGCTCCTCTCAGACTGGTGTAACAGACTTAACACTAAACTTTAAAGGTTGTCTTGGGCTAGAACTTTGTTTCACTTGCTTACTTTGTGGATTGTGCTGCTCTGGAATTAATTTACCCATTTTTTACTGGTATGTGGAAGGCTTTTGGGCATATCTGAAGCAAGTCCCTGCTTTTATTACCCCATCTTAACTCCACCACCAAAAGTGGTTATTTTTTTTAACAAACTAGTGGATAGAAAACTAGAAGAATATCAGGAAAGAGAGGAGAAAATATCTTTGCAGCAAGTTTTTGTGAAAAATGTCTCATTTTTCAAATCTATATGTATCCTTGAGACTAAATGCATTACATATTTAATCCCATTTGATTCTCAAAACAAGCATGCTAAGTAGGTGTTATGTTAGTGATAATAAGTTGTTATTAAGAGGATGATGATAAAAAAAGTCATTAGGTGTTTACATATGTATTGCAAGTATGTATGTATGCAACTTTTTTAATCTACATGGAAAGTGGTGCATTTTGTTTCATGGCAAGATCTAGAGTATGAAACTCTTGGTGTCTCGCTGTGGTGGTATGTAATGGGTCACTTGAAAATTGTAAATTAAGTAGCTGACAGGTAAAGGTATTTTTCAGAGCATTCATATGTTTCATAGAAATCCACGATTTAGGAGCAGGAGTTGAGAGAGAGAGACTGAAAGCCAGACACTGAATTCATTGAGAAAGGAAAGAGACAGACCTGGAGATGAACAAACAACAGCCTCTAGATCAGTGATTCCCAAAGTGGGTGCTACAGCCCCGTAGTGGGTGCTGCAGCAATACAGGGGGGCTGTGATGGTCACAGGTGCATTTGGGGGCAATGAATAACTGTAAGGGGACGATGAAAAAATTAATTTCCAGGGGGCGATGAGTAATATTTTTTTCTGGAAAGGGGACGGTAGGTGAAATAAGTTTGGGAACCACTGCTCTAGATTCTTCATTTGCTCATAAATGTGGATTGAAGAAATCTCTGTTGAAATAGAGTGCATAATGAATTTAGTAGTCACCTTCAGTAAATTGAGCTCCCTTATTATCCCAGAGATATGAAAATAACCTGGCAAACAAAATCAGCCAATGAACAGGTGGAATGAGTATTGTTTGAGTTTGCCATAATCCTTTGCAGTGTCTACTGGGTGAACCCAGAACACTCCTACAATGCCAGTGCCACAGGGATGGCTCTGACTGATTGATACCAGCCCCAAATATCCTGCACAAACAACTTTCATAAACTTCTGTATTCTCTCTGCATTCTCAATATTCTCCAGCCTCTCTTTTTGCAAAACACATGAAGCACTCTCTAAACCACCTATCTTTGGAACAAAAAGACCCAGTCACTGTTTTCCCCATCCATGCTGTACTCCCCTAAGTAAATGTTTATGGATTTTGCTCTTGAACTGTGCCTTCATTTCCTCTCTTCAGATGGACACCGTGTTCAATTGATCACCTTAGAGGAAGAGAGGTTACTGAGTAATGGTATTGGAGGAAGCTGGAAATGGAAATGTGGAAAAAGGAGACTTTTCCTCATTCCCCTCCTTCCAGTTAATAAGAGTAGCATATGTGAAAGTGCACTAAGTATTGTGTAGGGTATCCATGAAACCGTCATTGGGAGAGTCAAATTTTAGTGAGTCCAAGAAGATAAATGTATGAGGAAAGGAAAAAAAAATTTTTTTAAGTATGAGGAAAGGAAAAAAATTAAGATGAAATCTACTCTGATAACTATGGATGAGGAATTGTAAGGATCACAATGGAAAGGCAGCTAAATTTAGAATGATATGTGGGGTGCGGAGCTTGAGGGGGATTGGGAAGAATGGAACCTTCAGCAGTGGGAAGGGAGAAAAGAATCTTGATTGAACAAGTATACGCCTGGACTTAGAATTGTTTTGAAGCAGAGGAAATGATTACATGGAAATATAGTGTTCTTAATTGTCCAACCAATAATAAAAGAAACTGAGGCAGAACTCTGATCCAATAGCACTTTATTAAAGTGTCCATGACTTCCTTTAATGAAGTGGACCTCAGATCTTCCTCACAATCTAAAAGGTGCCCTTCCTCCAGCACCTTAATTTTATTGGGCTTGATATCCAACACAGATGAAGCAAACTAAAAATACAGAATATTTTTGGTTGATAGACCTTGCCCTTGACCATTCAGGAGGGCCTAGAGAAAATGTAGTGTCCTACTGGTTGGCAAATGGGCTGATGAACAGACTTTGATGGACTTTTCTTTAGCTTTTACGAGATCCTACCAAACCAATGAGCAGATCAGTGTGCTGGACTGATTAATTGATGTCAAAACATCTTTATGGGCTGATCGTACAGTAGAAAGGCAGACAACAGATTGGCAACAAGGATAATGCATTGGCTAAGTGTTCATGATCATCTCTCCATGTTGGACAATACAGGAGGGATGAGGGACAGGGTTGGGGAAAAAAATGGGTGGTGGACTTGCCATGTAATTGAGTACCTCTGCCATGTTGGGCTTGGTTACCATTA
Organism: Pseudocheirus occidentalis; assembly: GCA_028646575.1. Lineage (NCBI taxonomy): Eukaryota > Metazoa > Chordata > Mammalia > Diprotodontia > Pseudocheiridae > Pseudocheirus > Pseudocheirus occidentalis. The sequence goes on from JAQQSW010012412.1 coordinate 10,081, forward strand.
CAAGGAAAAATCATGAGCAGAGTTTCTCTAGTCACCTTTGTATGATTAAACAAGTGAACTTAAAATCTGTAGTTCATAGCTTTGGGAGAATATACAGAACTGATAATCACTACCCCTATGGAGGTATATAAAATTGATTAGTACTTTTTGGAATAAAATAGCATCAAATTAATCAACTACCATAGGAAAATGTTAGACACTGAGTTAAGGAATGAGTTCAGGTAGGTTTACGTTATTCTTAGACATTAAGTCCAGTGGTTGAGTAGTCCCAAGGACTGTGGTCCATAACTGGAAAGTAAAAAAAAAAGGGTGGGGATGTTGCCTGGGGACTGAGAGGAGGCAGTTTACATGGAGTTACTGATGGTCAATGAGGGTGCCTAGAACCCCAGTTTTTGTAGTTTAACCCAGGAGGTCAAGAAACTGTCTTAGCCAAGGACAGGTAAGGAAACTTCTGTGGTACTTGGGTGACAAGAGGGAGTGCCTATAGCCTGATTGAATACCTTCTCCAGAAGGCCAGGAAGCCCTTCTAGGTAGGTACAAGTAGGTAAAAGGTGAGGAAAAACGGCAATGAGAGAAAGATAGACACGACAAAATAGTATTAAAATGGTAATAGTTGAGGTTCTTGATGGAATACTTACAGATCTCAAGAAAAAGAACAAAAACATTAAACAAGAAAGAAGTAAAGACCTAAAGACAATTTTAGAAAAGGAAAAATTGCTTTAATTTACTGGAGGAGAATATAAAGACTTATAGCGCCTGATTATAAAGAAAAGAAGTCTTGAAGATCAATATCTGCTTTGATATTTCAGTCCTCTCTGTGTAGTTTACTGTGTGTAGAGACCACTAGAAACCATTTGAGTGACCCAAATCTTTCCATGCAGACAACAGCAGACAGTATTGAGTCTTTAGGAGTTGTATGGAATTTATTTCTTTTCTAGGTATAAAGGAGAAGGAACATGGAGCAATTCATTACACCAGGTCCCCTTACAAAAGCCATTGTATTTTTGGTAAAGAAGGCCAGTCGTACCTTGTAATTTATGGTAGTCTCCTGGGAAGTGTATATCATCATCATTGTCGTCATCATCATTGTTAGCAACAACAAAGATTTATACAGAGCTTATTGTTTTTACTTATTTTATTGTAGCTTCCTAAAGACTGACTTCTTTATGTAAAAGAAAAGAGACTGAGGGATCTAGGTAACTAGGGAGTTCAAAAGAAGGAAGGAAGCAAGAGAGGTGTAGTACCAAGCAAAGGCAACTTTCAAGGTTGAGATTACCAGCATAGCAAACTCCATTTATTCAGTGTCAGATTTAGGCAAAACATTCACAGAACAGAGAAAACCAAATATAGTATAACTCATTCATTTAGAAAGTAAGTTCTGAATTCAATCCAAGAACGACTCCACCCCTAGACAGTACATTCATTTAGTTGGTCAAAGCCTCTCTTCTCTAAAGGGGATTAGTTTCCAATCATAAACAAAATACATTAATTTGTTCAGATAAAGAGCAAAAAAACTCAAAAGTTTCCCATCCCTGGATCACAACTGAATTGCAGTACCATCCATTAATGCCAAGCACTTTCTCAAAAGGGGCAAGGGAGCACAAAAACCATCTACCCTTAGGTTACAACAAGGTTAAGATATCATCACAGCATTCAAAACCCAAGGAAAGATCCTTGCTTCATCTTGACCTGAGGCAAGGTCTCAGCAATCTCTGTTCCTGGGGAGACAAAATCTAAGAAAGGCACAATATCCATTGCCAGTGTCATCATTAATTCACTCTCTGCCTACATAATAGTCCCATAACCCCACAAAGTATCAGGAAGACCCTCTTCCAGGATTTCTGTACACAAACAACAAGAAAATCCACCTTTAGGGCTGCTGAGCTAACAGAAATGATCAAGGACCTCTGCAACAGCAGAACTGTCCTTCACCAGCAGACAAATCTGACAAAACACCATCAAAAGAGACAGACAAAATATGTGCATCATAGCCATACCTCCTCAGTTCTCAGAAGCTCTGGGTGGCAGTTCTCAAAAGTCTTGGGCAGATCCAACTGGTCCTAAGCAGTCTCTCTCTCTCTCCAACTCTGGCCCTTGGCAATTCTCTTCTCTCTCTCTCCACGATACCGCTCCCCAAAAAGTCTTTCTGGCCTCCTCTGTTGGGCCTTCTCTCTGCTTGTGAAGAAGTGCCCAAAGAGGGTCAGGGTTGCCTGAGACCCCAAAATTCCAACACACTGGGTCCTGCTGAAAGAATTCCACTCAAGTCTTCTTAGCCAAAGAAAAAGTAAAGTTTATTAAAAGATATGGGATAGACTCTTACAGAGCAAGTCTCTGCTAAGCTATCCTAAGGCACACTCACCCAGACCAAGTCTCTGCCAGGGCACTCTGTGGCACTCTCACACAGGACGTCTCTGTCAAGCCATTCAATGGCACTCTCACAAAGATGTAGGG
>JAQQSW010012413.1:0-12530 GCA_028646575.1 Pseudocheirus occidentalis
AGTATACTCCAAGTGGAAAGTCAGGAGCTGCAGCCAGCGAGTCTCTCTTTGTCTCTAACCATGCCTACTAAGTCAAGGTCTTCCACCTGGGTATGCCCTAACACTCCAGGCCATCCCTCACAGTCCAGGAAGAGGCTGAGATCCCAGAGCTTTGTGCTGACCTCTCCTATCACTCCTAACTTGTGTGGTATTGTTGCTCCCTGGTGAATCTAGTGACCCCTACTCAGCCCACTTTTTCCAATAAACAACTATTTAACATGGAAAAAAAATGAGGGGAGTGAATTGGATGGCTCTGAGCTCTGAGAAAAGAATCAGGTTTAAAAAAAACACTTAAGAGGTGGTGCAGCCAAGTGGAAGGGTGCTGGCCATGGGGGTGGAAGGACTGGCTCTGTTGCTTACTTTATATGTAAGTTTGGGTATGTCCCTCCCCTTCCCTGGGCCTTGGTTTGCTCAAGTGCAAGATGAGATGATTGGACCAGCTGATCTCCAAGAATGTACCAGTTCTAAATCTGTGATCCCCTAAATCAGTGGTTCTCAACCATCCTAATGCCGCAACCCTTTAATATTTGTATGTGGGTGTATTTGCATGTGGGCAGACTCACTAGGAGACAGGTAGAGGAGTGATGTCAGTGTCTTGGTTCCTAAGACCATTGGAAATATGTGTTTTCTGATGGTCTTGGGCAAACCCTGTGACCCCTGTGAAAGGGTTGTTCAACCCCAAAAGGGGTCACGAATCACAGGTTGAGAACCACTTCCTTAATGATCTCAGGTCACATTGACAATGGTCAGCTGGCTAATTGTTTGATGCGATCCATTGAGTGAATGCAAGCTACGCACCATGGACCTCCTCCAAGGTAGGGTATCATCCCGTTGACTCTTTGGTTTGACCAATTGTAAAGTATAGTTTCTTCTTTCCTATCCAAGTCACCAAATGTCTAAGAACTGGTGGCTGGTGTGTCAATGAGAGCCAGTCAGCCATCCCTGATTGCCAAGTAAGAATGCTTTGGGAACAACAATAATGACAAACATTTATTTATAATGCAATGATATTTATTATATAGCAATATAATAGTTTAGATAATATACCATATATAACAACATATAATTTATTGTTATTATTTATACAGCACTTTAAGGTTTTCAAAGTGATTCACAAATATTTATCATGTAATATTTATCATGTAATACTCACAACAACCCCAGAGGGAAGGTGCTATTATTAGCCTCCTCTTACAGACAAGGAAACTAAGACAGGCTTAGGTTAAGTGACTTGCCCAAGGTCACACAACTAGTTAGTGTCAGAGACAGGATTTGAACTCTATTTTTCTAATTCCAGGCCCCTCGCTCTATCCATTGGAGACTTGCTATTCCCAAGTAAAGAAATAAATAACAAAGTAGGCCTGTGGTATCAAACTCAGATAGAAATAGGATACATATGATGAACCCTGTACCCACACAGTGACTTGGAAAGTCATAAGTCATAAGTTAGTATTGTCTGTGTTCCATCGAGTTTCTCTTTATTGTATGAATGTTTCCCAATGGATCATTGGGATCTTGTCACCTACAGGCTCCATAGAAGAGAAGTGACTGGGTTTTTTAATCTGACAGAACAAAGAAAAGTCCCAGCCAAGAGCATTTTTTTCTTTCCCATAAACAAGGCCAATCACTTATACAAATTGGACTTATCCCAAACTGTACAATTTATTTTTAACATTTCAACCCAGGCTCCCCAGGAAGCAACATCAGATTCTCTGGCTAATAGCTTTCTAACATTCCTGTGAAGATACTCAGGCCATAGTAGCCCCAGATGTCAATCACTTTGCTCCATGGGTTACTATGGCAGCTGAGCGCAGGCCCGCGTTGCCCCTCAATTGTGGAGCTCAGGTTTTCCATTTTGAATTGATGAACAAGAATGTCATGGGGCTTATCCTCTTCCTAATTAAAAGGCCAACAAGTCTAAAGTTCTCTGGGTTCCAGTCACTTGGAGAATCCTTCATGAAAATCTAGAATCTCTAGAGAAAAGCAATTGCTTTGGCCCGTGGTAGAAATTTGCACAAATCCCGTAGTAGGATCTTGTCTTGGAATAGAACAAAAAATGATGAAGTGAGTGAAGACTGAGCTTGAGTATTACCCATGACATCCTTGGTGGTCCTAGCTCCTGTCCACCACAGAATTAATTAATTAACAAGAATTCATTGAATATCTACTAAGTGCTAGGCACTCAGCTAAAGGTTGGTGATATGAGTAAAAAGAATGACATCATGTTTGCTCACAAAGAGCCAGCATTATAATGGGGGAGACAACAAGTCCATATTGGATTGGGCATAAGGACCATAGTGGGGCTATTCATCAAAGTGAAAACTGATTATCTAATTATCAAATTGATCCATCACAATTCTAAAGTGAAGGAATACAGATGCATACAAGAAGAAGTTAATCCAAGGTAGTTTGGGGGTAGGGAGAGAGCACCAGCAGTTGGGGGAATCAGGAAAGTCTTCATTCAGAAGATGCTATTTAATATTTGTCTTAAAGGAAGAATGAGACTCGTAAAGGCAAGGAGGGATGCATGCAGTGCAAGCCCAGGAACAAGAGATGGAATGAATCTGGCTACCGACCGAGTGAACGGAGCTGAGGCCGGCCCCATTCAAGGCTCAATTTGTGACTCCCCCCCCCAAAAAAAACTGCTCTGCATCGGCTCAATTTATGTGTATTTATTTATCTGGGGCCATGCTATAATCCTCTTCCTTCCCCATAGGATGTAAGCTCCTTGAGGGCAGGGATTGCTCTGCTTTTGTCTTTGCCCAGTGCCTGGTGCATCTTGGGTGTGTAATAAAATACTTATTGAATTGTGAAGACTGTTAGGCAATGTCAGCGTGCTGGCCAGGCTTGCTAAACTGCTCATTTTCTTTCTTTTTCTCTCTTCTAAAGGCTGGCTCACAAGGCGGGGGAAGTGGGAAGAACTGATTCAGAAATGAAGGTGTTGTCAGAGCAAAACCTATCAACAAAATGTATAGAAATGAAAGCTGAAGTAAAGCGAAGTCAATTCAAGGAGGCTGGGAGTGAGACGATCCATTTCCAGCCTCTTTGTCCATGCTTAGACTGTGCTCCATCGCCGTTGTACCTCCATACATTTTCTTGGAACTGGGGGCTCAACTCCAGAGCCACCTGCTACACTAGTCTTTTTCATTGTTAGTTCTTGTTGACTTTGAAATCACTGTGTAATAATTTTCCATATACTACGTTTCTGCTCACAAGGTACTCAAGTCTTAACATTAAATAGATTTAATCATAATGAATTTTCTATCCACTAAAACTTCAGGTCTTTTTCATTTAAACTGCTATAGAATAATAATGAGAAGAAGAAGAAGAAGAAGAAGAAGAAGAAGAAGAAGGAGAAGAAGAAGGAGAAGAAGAAGAAGGAGGAGAAGAAGAAGGAGAAGAAGAAGAAGGAGAAGAAGAAGGAGAAGAAGAAGAAGAAGAAGAAGAAGAAGAAGAAGAAGAAGAAAGAAGAAGAAGAAGACGAAGAAGAAGAAGAAGAAGAAGGAGGAGGAGGAGGAGGAGGAGGAGGAGGAGAAGAAGAAGAAGAAGAAGAAAATTCCTTGCTTGTATATCCGGTTTAACTTTATAATTTTATAACTGGTTATAAATATAAATTTAAAAATTTATACTGGTTTAAATCTATGAGAGCTATGTTTCAATTGATAAATACTCAAGGGATATAAATAGGGAAAGGGGGAAAATCCAAGATACCTAAGTCATATTTTTAAAAAAAATTCTTTAAATTGCTGTTAGAGAAACAAATTAAAGCCACTCTGCAAGACTCCTTCAAAAATAATGAAGAAAAATGCAAATGCTTCAGGGTCTGTGGGAAAATAAGTGCCTTAATGCATTTTGGACTGGTCCAGCCATTTTGCAAAGCAATTTGGAAGTCTGCCCCCAAAATTATTAAATTGTGCCATACCCTTTAACCCAGTGATATTATTACTAGGCATACATCCTAAAAAGATCAAAAAAAGGAAGGGAAAGAAGAGGACATTTGTTAAATGTCTACCATGTGCCAGGCACGGTGCCAAGAAATCTACAAAAATTATCATAATTTGATCCATATTACAACCCTAGGAGATAGGTGCTATTGTGATCTACATTTTACAGATGAGGAAACTGAGGCAACAAATGACCCATATTTATGAAAATATTTACCACAGCTCTTTTGATAGTAGCAAAGAACTAGAAACCACAGGACTGACCATCATTTGGGGAATGACTGAACACATTATAGCATGAAAACATAATGGAACACTAGAGTGCCATAAGAAACCTTAAAGAGAGTATTACAGGAATAATAATAGTTAGCATTTACATGGTACTTAAAGGTTTGCAAAGCACTTTACAAATATTAGCTCATTTGATCCTCATAGTAATACTGGGATATAAAGGCTGTTATGATCCCCATTTTACAGACAAAAAAAACTGAGGTACATAGAGGTTTAATGACTTGCCCAGGGTAATATGGCTAGTGCTCCATCTACTATCTTCCAGAAAGAGAGAAGCATGAGAAGACTTGTATGAACAGATGCAGAGTGAAGTGAGAAGTTAACAGATAGATAATTTGTATCATTAAAAAATATTGTTTAACCAAAACAAACTTTGAAAGCCACAAGAACTCTGATCAACACTGTAACCAGCTCTGATTTCAGAGGACCAAGGAAGAAGTTCACTACCTTCCTCTTCCCCATCCCTCCACCCCCCATCACAGAGAGGGGATGGATGCAGGATGCAAAAGGAGGCATATTTCTGGAAAAAGTTATGGGGGAAACATGTTTTGCTTAACTGCGCATATTTGTTACAGAGTTTATGGTTTTTGTCTTGCTTTTCCAATGTTTTAGGGTGGGGGAGAAAAAAATTGTGTTGATTAGAAAAATGATTAAAAGTTTTATTTAAACCAACTCCTTGGGGGAAAAGGATTACACTTGCCTTTCTCTGTATCTTCACTACTTAGTACAGTGCTTGGTGAGTAATTAGGGTTTAAGAAATACTTACTAATTTGATTAAATGAGGAGAAGGAGAAGGAGGATTGAGCTCTTCCTGTCACTCTCCTCCCTCCCTTCCTCACAGATAGGTAGAGCTTTTTTAATGACAAATGCTTGAGAGTATTCAATTTTTTTTTCTTTTTCCCCACAGAATCAAACTAAGATCCAAGGAATCATTTAGTTTAGTGTTCCCTGAAGCTATGTTTTATTAAATTGGGTATTTATTACAGAATTCACATTTAATGTTCTATTTGCAGCTTTGGGATAACATGAACCTGAAAAGGAAACAAAATTATAATTGTTGTTACTTTTTTTTCTTTTTGGATTTTTTTTCGTTTCTCTTTTGCATTTATTTACTTTTAGTTTACAACATTCAGTTCCACAAGTTTTTGAGTTACAAATTTTCTGTCCCTCCTCTCCTCCTTCTGCTCCCCCAACCATGGCGGCATGCAATCCAATATAGGTTCTACATATACCATCACATTAAACATTAATCAATTTGTAAAGAAGAATTATAACTGATGGAATGAAAAATGAGAAAGAAAAACAAAACGAAAAAGAGAGAGAGCAAGTCGTTTCCTTCAATCTGCATTCAGACTCTCTAGTTGTTTCTCTGGATGTGGATATCTCTCCCTCGTGAGTCTTTTGCAGTTTTCTTCTAACCTTGCACTGCTGAGAGGAGCCCAGTGTAGCAAAGTCAGTCACGTATACAATGTGTCTGTAATTGTGTACAAATTTCTTCTGCTCTCTTCACTCAGAATCGGTTTATATAAAAGTCTCTCCAGGTTATTATGAAGTCTGTCTGCTCCTCATATCTTAAAGCATGATAGTATTCCATTACATTCATATACCACAACTTGTTCAGCCACTCCCCAGTTGATGGCTATCACTTTGACTTCCAATTCTTTGCCACCACAACAAAAAAAAAGTGGCTATAAAAAATTTTGCACATAGGGATCCTTATTCCACTCGTATGATCTCTTTGGAATACAGCCCTAGAAGTATTGCAGAGTCAAAGGGTATGTGCATTTTTATAACTCTTTGGGCATAGTTCCAAATTATTCTCCAGAGTAGTTGGATCAGTTCAAAACTCCACCAACAATGCATTAGTATTCCAGTTTTCCCACATTTTCTCCAGCATTTATAATTTTCCTTTATTGTCATGTTAGCCAATCTGACAGGTGAGATGTGGTACCTGAGTTGTTTTGATTTGCATTTCTCTAATCAATAGTGATTTTTAAAGCATTTTATATGATTACAGATATCTTTAATTTCTTCCTCTGAAAACTGCCTGTGCATATTCTTTGACCATGAAGCTATGTTTTGTAACTGGACTTTATCTACGCTTTTCCCCAACTCCCAACACACACACACACACACACACACACACAGTGTAAGAAATTCAGGTGGTTTTCCAGAGTAGCTTGGAGTCTTCAGTGAAAAACGAAGAAAGGAAAAGGACAGAAAGGAAGGGGGGAGGGAGGGAGGGAAAAGACAGGAGGATGGGAAACAGAGCTTGGACAGAAAGATTAATTAATTAATTAATTTAAACATGCTTAGCTTTGAAATCATGATTAGTATTTTGAGTTTTAAGAATTTTGCTTTCAAAATAATTTTTTTTGAAAGCTGATGACTCCCTGGGCATTTTACATGGCAACATTTGGTCATAATGGATGGATTTGTGTGCATTTTCTGAGTGCTGTTTAGGAGATGATCCCAGAAGCTGATCCATGGGCTGAGAGCAGTAGCGCTCCCCTCTGAAACTGAACTGTCTGTTTATCACCCATCCCTCTCCCCAGGATGAGTACTTCAGGTGAGCCTTGAAAGCCTTGACTATGAAGACACTGGGTGGGGTGATGTGGTTTCTGATCCCTCTCCTCTGAAATCACAACTCTTTGGAAGGTATCAGAGCAGGAAAGGTGAATTAGCTGAAGACACATGAGCAAAACCCAGCTCTGATCTCTCCTCTAGTTCCTGACCCATGGCTACCTCATACGGGTCCAACAATTAGACTTGAGAAGTTCCTCTGCCCATGAGCTAAGGTGAAGACCAGTCCTGGTGAAAGGCCTGACTTTTCTGGGGGGAAATATGATCCTTTAAGTCCAGCTGGTTCCTGGGCCCCTTGGAGTCTCCCATGTCCCCTGTGGACTGGGAGTTCCCATAGTCAGGGCTAGCTAGGATGTCTCCAAATGGCTTTCCCAGGAGACGGTCAGACTGTCTGACTTCCATCGAGAGGAGAAGGAGATTATAAGGCTTTACAAATATTTATCAAAAGGATTTACAGATGCTTAGCTTTTATAGTTCTCTGTTGATGCAGCTACTGCTGGCATCAGCAGCCCCCAAAGTGGAATCCACAATTTCAGAGCCCTGGACATCAGGGTCCCAAGGGACAAAGGAGGTATCTCCTGATCCTCACAAAGGATCCTGGGCTCAGTTCCACATCCCTCTGGAGGTGCTGAGATCTTTGATTGTCCTTCACCCTTGGGTAGATTACACTACGGTGTATCAGGGTGCTGGAGCACAAGGGTGAGGAGGGAGTGCTCACCAATATAAGGTCTGACATGTAGGTTCAAAAAATCAACTTCACCAGGAGCAGGGAAGGGATGTGGGCGCGGCCAAAGCAATTGACACCATGGGAAGAGTGCTGACTCTGGGATCAGAGCACCTCAGTTCAAAGGCCACCTCTAATATCTGCTACTAGGGATCTTAGACAGGTCACCTGAGTGCTCTAAGTCTGTTCTCTCAGTTTTAAAATGAAGGGACCAAACACGTTGACCTCTGAACTGACTTCTAGCTCTGGCTCTAGTGTCCTGAGAGTGAAAAAGTTCTGGGGGTCGTTTGGGGGTCTTAGTGGACCACAAATTCAATATGAGTCAATAGGGCAATAACTTCAGTATTGGTATATCATTAGCATATACAACAGCCAATACAATTTCAAACAATGTAAAGGGGGTGGAGTGTCCAAGACCAGAGGGGTGATGGCACTGCTATCCTCAGCTTTGGGCAGATGACATTTGGAGGGAGGGCAATGGTTTGTCTGGGGCTCCACATTTGCAGAAGGCCATTGGTCGTTCAACAAACATGTGTTAAGCATGTATTATTTGCCAGGCACAGTCTAAGAGCTGCAGATACAAGCACTGATGACTGTCCAAAAAAGGACAAGGTGGATGGTGAAGAACCCCAAGGTCATTGGGGAGAGTGAGATTGGCTAGAAGAATGGGGAACATTCAGCCTGGAGGAGAGGAGGGCAGATTAGGAGTGATGAGAGGGTCATCTTTGGGCTGTTCAGCCCAAAGGCCAGGGCCAGGAGCATGGGCTGGGAAATGAAAAGAGAAGTAGGCCCCATGTCAGGGGAATTCCTACATGTGATAGCCAGAACAGAGTACAGTGGGACCTTTGCCCCCAGGGTGCTGACCTCCCGGATGATATTTGTTAAGTACTTAGCACTGAGCCTACCACATAGTAGGTTCTTAATAAATAATTGTTCTTTTCCCTCCCCCATGAAAGGTAATTCAGGTGTCTGAAGCAAAAAATCATAAAATACCAGATCAGAGGGCATCATTTCCTCCAGGAGGCCCTTCACCTCAATGGAGGTGAGAACACCCAAAGAAAGCCTCTGCTTCCCACCTCTCCCCCTTCCATCCTCAAGAGCTCATGCCTTCCTGCACAAACAGGAAAGAAAAGAGCACCAGATACATAAATGTCCTTTGATTTTCTTGGGAAGTAAGTTGGAATGCATAAATTTTTAGTATCTATTGTTTGTTATCATGAATGGAAAAAGTAAGTAGCATTTAGATGTCTATACATAATTCTTTGGTTTTTCAAAATTCATGAATGAGACACAGCATGAATGGAGAGCTGGCCTTGGGGGAGGGGAGAGACAGAGATCAACAGAAATAGAAGGGGAGGGGAGGGGAGGGAAGGGAAGGGAAGGGAAGGGAAGGGAAGGGAAGGGAAGGGAAGGGAAGGGAAGGGAAGGGAAGGGAAGAGAGGGGAAGGGGGAAGGCAGAGTGAGGGGAGAAAGACAGACAGAGAGAGGCAGGGAAAGAGATAGAGACGCAGAGGCAGAGAGAGGGAAGAGACAGACATACAGGGTGACAGAGACAGAAACAGAGACAGAGAGCGAGGAGAGAACAACTACATCAATAGACAGACAGACAGACTATCTACCAGGTGGTTAGGAGTAGCTCAGATCCAGCTTCTGATATGTGCTGACTCTCTGATCTTGGCCAAGTCTGGTAACTTCTTAGTGCCCCAGGCACCAGTCTTATATTTCATTTGGAGACAAGACACGAGCCTGCCCTGGCAGGGCCGCTTCCTCATCTGAGAGCTCCTGGTGCCAATGAGATCCCGACTGCAGCCCCAGGGCCTAGGGTTGCACTGCTAGAAACACAGCTCTGACTTAGCCTTAGGGAGCAAGGAAGAAAAGGCAGGGGAGCGCGGGGAGAAGAGCCCTGAGCGGGCACTGGGCCAGGCAGACCTGGTCGGGGGCACCTCAGAGCCATGTGGCCGGGGAATGTCAGTTCCCACCTCTGGAGGCTGCCTGCTCCTCGAATAAGGGAGGGTCTGCACACCTGCTGTTCCTCCTTCACCAGACGCAGGAGAGGATCAAAGGACCATTGGATGGAGCAGACTGTGTGGACTTTAAAGAAAAACACTACAGAAATGTCAGCTGTTAGTGTGACTTGTGACATTGAGGAGGAGAAAGAGCTGCCGGGCCACAACCCTCTGGAAAAGTACTGGGAAGGCGCCATCCCCTGAAGCTGGCCCGGACTCTGGCGACGCTGGCCTCCTTTTGGAGAGGCTGGACTCAGAAGGGGCTGGCCTCCTTCCCTTTTTTGCTTTTTACAACCTAAGCAAGTCCAAGATGATTCTCAAATGCTGCCTCTGCAGTGGATGGGGCGTGGGTGGAGAAATCCCCTCGGAGCTGCTTTGTCCATCCCAGACAAGCCTTCCCAATGTGTGAGGCCTGTATTTGAGCAATTTACGCAATAATGAAAGGAGAAGGAAAGAGGAAAAAATGAGGATTTCATTATTTTGCTGGTTGAACGACAGCCAACTGCTCGTACCTCTCCCTTCAGAACAAGATGATTTTGTAATGATATCACCTCTTACCACATCCCAGATCTGAGCTGATGAAGCTCAAGCGTCATCTGAGATGCTAATAAAGCACGGGAGATGATCTTCTGCCCCATTTCCTTAATATTCATTTTTCTGGCCTTTCCTAAAAGACCCTCAGCTCTTGACTGCTCCTGAAGGAGGCCATTAAGCCAAGCCCATGGCTTGAAGCCCCACCCCCTTGTCTTCCCCATCCCAAACCTCTTTCCTGGAACTAGAAACATCGAATGAAAATAATGAGCATAAAATGAAAACATCAAAATGGTAAAACAATAATATTCTGAAAGGGGAAGCATGTGGAGCTCCTTTCAAGCTGTGCCCACATCACTGACCGTGCTAGCAAACACAAGCAGCCTGGTCCACTTTAAGGCCCATCTTAAAGCCACAACGTCAACAGTGACCAAAGCATTCTCATTTCCAGACACCCCATGGAAATAAGACACAAGCAACAACCAGTCCATTGTGCTTTACGGGCCACCCCATTGTACGTGGTGGACGGCGCAGCTGCAGAATGCCTCTGGAGCTTCTCTAACAGCACCGGGGTGTTTGCCCTAACTTAATAGGGGGATTTGCAGGCAAATCCTACAGAAACTGTTTATTTTCTCCTAGAATCAATGTCTGCACCAACCACATGAACAGAGGCGACTGCATGGTGAATAAACTCTCCAGATAGAGCCTCTGAGACAGTATATGAACGAATGGAGGAGGTTTTTAGTGAAAAAGATAAAGATTAAAATTAGAGTTTGAACTAACTATTCAATGTAAAAATAGTGGAATACCATGAGGAGAACTATAGAAGAGAGCTCTATCGGCTAATTACTCATTGACTTTATCCCTTCGAATTTCAACTGCTCTCAATTACTGCTTAAAGAAACCATAGGGTTCCCTCCCCCCCCTCTGCTAGGCTCACCGACACAGCCGGGAAATGTAACATGCTTCTAGCTGAGCTCCCGCTAGTCTAACTCATCCTGATTAACCAGTTAAGACAAATTTGTTTAAGCCTCCGTTTTGCTCATTGGAAGTTCCCAGCATCCTCGTATACTAAGAATTACCTTTCTTCAGGCAATTTCTCTCTAGTTGTCTTCAAGCTGGCAACACTCAGACTCTCTATCCTGTGTCTCCAGGAAAAAAAGGGGGGGGAGAGAGAATGTTATTAAGAACTCAGGCCCACAGCTTGATTTCCCTGAGGTGGTTTTGTTCTAATTAGGTGAGAGTTTGCTCTGGTAAACAGCTTCTACCACCTTCCCTCCAGGCCTCCACCCTCCACAGATCTCGCTGCTTCTGGTCCGATGAGGTGAAGGGCGGATTGGGAAAAGGCTCTCAGGCTTGGGGCTCTTTCCAACTTGAGTCTGTGCTAAAGGCCAGGCCCTTTGTCCTATGGCCCACTTTACTGTGTGCAGAGCTTCAATGGGACAGCCACTCAGTCATTACAAGTAGCGTCCTCACCATGATATTGTGAAGACCTGAATAATCCTGGAATTCCACTTTCTGAGAAGTGACACATTGCTGACTAGTGAATAATGGGCAGACAAGAGGAGAGCCGTTTACTAAGCCTTACTATGTGCCTGGGACCAGGCCAAGCACGTCCCAAACACCATCTCCTTCAACCCTCTCAACAACCCTGGACGGGAGGTGCGACTTTTATCCCTTATTTTTATCCCAATTGTACAATGAAGGGTCAGTCAGCCAGTGTCTGAGGCCAGACTGGAGCTCGGGCCTTCCTTTAGACGACGTCCTGTCCCTTCATTTCCCCTTCACGTCTCCCAGGCAGGCAGACACCACAGACAGCAAGAATAACTGCTATTTATCATCACTATTGGGTATCATTCTTGTTAGCATGTGTATACACACACGTCTTTAAATGCTTTACATCTGCTATCAATAATTACCCCTGATCCTGCCAGTAATGAGGATGATGATGAGGATGATGAAGCCGAGTGTTTACACAGCACTTCAAAGTTCACCAACTCTTCTCTCCTTTTAATCTCTCAGCAACCCTGGGAGGCAGGTGCTACTATTATCTCCATTTTACAGATGTGGAAACTGAGGTAAACTGAAGGGAGCTGTCTGAGGAAGTGCCCGAGGGTGGATTTGGACTTGTCTTTGTGAGTCTAACCCCCAGCTGCCTCCCGGCGGCAGGTGCTACTTGTTACCCCCTTTTTACAAATGAGAGTGTTTGAGTGACTCGGCCAGGATCACATGCCTAGTAAATGTCTGAGGCAGAGTATGATTATGAGTCTTTCTGACTCCAAGTCCAGCACTCAGTCACCTAGGGCCCCCATCCTTTTTTGAAACAATGGGCACTTTCCTGCAGTGTTCTCCCTTTCACTTAAGCCTTTAAAATGCATTCTTCCTTTGTGACCTTGGGGTGGAGTGGATGCC
>JAQQSW010012414.1:0-12530 GCA_028646575.1 Pseudocheirus occidentalis
AATATATATATATATGCAACTGGGAAGTAAGGTACACAGGCGCTGGGGTAGGGAGATGCATCCTGCCCTACAGGAAAGTCAGAGAGGTGATGGGGGAGGACGTAGGAGGGAGCAGATTGGGGAAAGGACTATACAGTGGGCTTGTTCTTTTAGGGTGGTGGGTAGGGGAAAGATGGGGAGAACATGTTTAACTCAAAATCTTGTGGAAATGAGTTATGTAAACAAGAAAATTAATCATTTAAAAAGAAAGAAAACTCCTAGGAATGTTATAGCCAAGTTCTGGAGTTCCCAGATCAAGGAGCAAATATTACAAGCTATCAAGAAGAAAAAATTTCAATACTGAGGAAACACAATAAGGATAATACAAGATCTAGCAGTTTCAACATTAAGGGATCGAAGGGACTGGAATATGATATTCCAGAGATAAAGGAAACTGGGATTAAAACCAAGAATCACTTACCCAGCAAAACTGAGTATAATGTTTCAGGGGAAAATATGTGGGTCTATTCAGGGTCATTCAATGCGGTGGAGGGCCTCCAAGCATTCTTGTGGAAAAACCAGAACTGAATAGAAAATTTGACATTCAAACACAAAGAAGCATGTGAAGGTAAATATGGAAAAGAAATCTTAAGGAACTCATCAAAGTTGAACTATTTACATGACATCATGGAAAAATGAGAATTGTAACTTACGAAACTTTTCTCAGTATAAGGGTAGGTGAAGGGAATATAAATGTATTTGTATATGTATACATATACATATGTCTATATGGAAGGGTATATATGCATATGAATACATATGAGAGTATGTGTATATATGTGTACAGAGACAGAGGGCACAGGATCAATCAAATAGGAAGGGATGATATTTTAAAAGGTGAAATTAAGAGGTGGGAGAGGAATAGAATGAGAAGAGACAGAATAGAAGAGTCAAAGGATAACTGTTACAATGGAGGGGAAGAACAGGAAGGCAAAAAGAGAATGGATCAGTCTTACTCTCATTGAATTTGGATTAGGGAGGGAATGACATACACTCTAAAATAGGTATCATTCCCTGCAGGAGAGTAGAGGGAAGGAGGTGAGAGGGGGTATGATGGAGGGGAGGACAGATTTGTGGGGGCGGGGGTTGTTAGAAGCACACACTTCTGTAAAGGAACAGGGATAAAGTAGAGAATAGAACAAGAAGTTGGGATATAAAGGGGGGAAATATTGTCAATGTTATACAATATGTCCTTTGTGGAGATGTTCTGCGAAACTACACATATACAGCCTGTATTGAATTGCTTGTCTTTCCAGTGGGTGTGGATGACAAGGGAGGAAGGAAAATAATCTAGAATTTAAAGTTCTAAAATCATATGTTTAAAAAAATATATAGATAATTATATATATAGATATAGATATAGGTAATTATTTATTCTTATTATTATTATTTACATGTAACTGGGAAATAAAATGCACAGGCACTGGGACAGGGAGATCTATCTTGCTCTAGCAGAAAGAGAGTTGATGGGGGAGGACATAGGAGAGAGCATATTGGGGGAGGGAGCATACAGTGGGATTGCTGTTTTGGTGGGGATTGGTAGGGGAAAGATAGGGAGAAAATTTGTAACTTAAAATCTTGTGGAAATAAATGCTGTAAACTAAAAACAAACAAAAGTTAATTACAAAAAATAAGAAGGGGGCTCCAACATGATTTGCTCAGATTCTAGCCAAATAAAGAGATAAATGAATGAATGAATGAATGAATGAATACATAAATGAGTGAATGAATGCATAAACAGACAAATAAATAAATGATTGATGGATTGAATGAATGAATGAACAAAGGAACTAGCAAATGGATGAATGAATAAACGAACGAATGAATGGACGAACAAATGAATAAATAAACAAATAAATGAATGAATGAATAAATGAGCAGATAAATAAATAAACAAACAAATGAAAAAATAAATAAATTAGAGGAATAAAAAAATTAGTCAGTATGGAATACTATTGTGCTATGAGAAACGAGAAGCAGACAGACTTTATAATAACCTGGAGAAAATTATATGAACCGATGTTGAGTGGGAGGAGCAGAACCAGGAGAACTTTGTATACAGCTATGGACACAAAGTATTTGTGATGACTAATTTTGTTATACTGGTCTCCTCTCAGCAATATAAGTTTATAAGACAACTCCAAAAGACTCCTGATGGAAGGAGACATCCACATCCAGAGAAAGAACTACAGAGTCTGAATGCAGACTGAATCAGACTACTTGCTCTTTTTCTTTTTCTTGTTTTGCTTTGTTTCCTCTTTCCCATTGTTCATTCCATTGGTTATAATCCTTCTTTACAACCTTACTTTTGTTTAATGTGAAGGTATTTAATGTGAAGGTATAGATCCTATATTTGATTGCACACCTCAATGGGGTGGGGGGAGATGACACGAGAGAAAATTTGAAACTCAAGGGATTGTGGAATTGAATGTTGTAAACTAAAAGTAAATTAAAAATTAATATTAAAAAAGAAAAGGATTTCAACAGGCAGATATGTGGACAAAATACATTCCAAACATGGATATAGCCAAGCAGAAGAGGGCAGGATGAAATGAATAGACAAATCAACAGTGAATAAGTGGAATGTAGTATAAGTGGGAATAGAATAAAATAAGAATAAAAAGATCATTAAAGGCAGATTGAGAAAGACCTTAAATATCATTTGAGTTTTAATTATATCATACAGGAAATAGGGAGCAATCAAAAGTTTTTAAGCAGGGGAAATGACATAGTCATACTTGGGAAGAGAACTTGGGCAGATATGTGAAGGATTGCTTAGAGAAAGGAGGGAATAACCTTTCCATAGTGTCCATTATGTCTTAGGCCCTGTGATAAGCAATTTTAAAATATGATCTCCTTTGGTCCTCACAAAAACCATGGGAGGTAGGTGTCATTATTATCTCCATTTTACTGCAGAGAAAACTGAGCAAAGAGAGTTTAAGTGACTTGCTAGGAGTCACACAGCTAGTAAATGTTAAGGGGGATTTTGCTTTCAGGTTTTTCTGACTCCAGGATCAGAGAGAGTAGTCATGGAGCTATTAAAATAATCCAAGTGGAAGGCAAAGAATTCAGGTGTTGGTGGCAATGATAAGCGTACATATATGTTCCAGGAGGTACAGAAAGAGTGATTAAAAAGAAGTAGCATGATGCAGTGGAAAGAATACTGAATGTGGAGCAAGAAGACCTGAATTCAAATTCTCTGATCAAGAACAGGTCATTTAACCTCTCTGAGCCTCAGTTCCCCTATTTGTAAACTGGAGATAATAATGTTTAGCATATATTTCACTGGGTTGTTGTAAAGTTTCAGTTAAATAATGAAAGAAAATGCTTTGCAAACCTTAAAGGGCAAAATGTGTGTATGCATATGTAGATGTAGATGTGTATGTATTAGCTACTGTGATAGAAATGCAAAGCATTTACATTCCATAATAATAGATATTTTGTTTATGTGAACCATCTGGCTAGTCCACACACAGGCAAGTCCTATAGGAATGAAGATGAATAACACAAATAAGGTATATTGGTACATGCATGCCTCAATTTATGTGCAGGATAATCTTCTGAAAAGTTATGTTCAAATAAAATTCCTGGAAAGCAGATCCCAGGAAGCCTCACAATTAAAATACGGTGAATTTAAAAAAAATAATATTTTAGGGCTGGCCAGGTGGCACAGTGAATAGACCACTGGTGTCAGGAGGACCTGAGTTCAAATTTGGCCTCAGACACTTAACATTTACCAGTCATCTGACCCTGGGCAAGTCATTTAACCCCAATTAACCTGCCTCTCCCCTCCAAAAAGCAAAAAAATATATATTTTTTCCCAATTACATACCAAAATAATTTTTAGCATTTCAAAAAAGTTTTGAATTCCAGATTCTATCCTTCTCTCCCGAACCCTAAGATGATAAGCAATCTGATATGTATGTGTGTAATTGTGTAAAACATTTCCATATTAGTCATTTAGTACATGAAGCCTTGAAAAAGAAAGAAAATAAGGAAGAAAGGAAAGAAAGAAGGAACAAAAAGAAAAGAAAAAAAGAAAGTGAAAAATGGTGTGCGTCAGTCTGTATTCCAACAACATCAGTTCTTTCTCTGGGCGCAGATAGCATGTTGTACCACCAGTCTTTTGGGATTGTCTTGGATCTTTATATTTCAGAGAATAGCTGTCATTCACAATTTTTCATCAAACAATATTGTTGTTCCTGTACACAATATTCTTCTGGTTCTGCTCACTTCACTTTCAGCGGTTCATGTAAACTTTCCAGGTTTTTTCAGCAATCATCCTGTTTGTCATTTTTTTATAGCACGATATTACATCACAATCATATGCCACAAGTTGTCCTGCCATTCCCCAGCTGATGGGCATTCCCTTTGATTTCTAGTTCTTAGCCACCACAAAGGGAGTTGCTGTGAATGGTTTTATACAAATGGGTACTTTCTCTCCCCCCTTCCATCTTCTTTTGTTCCCCTCTCTTTGTGTTGCAGACCTAGCAGTGGTGTTGTTGGATCAAGGGGTATGCACAGTTTTGTAGCTCTTTGCATACAGTTTATGGTGAATTTTATTATTTTTGGTACTATAGAAGTATTCATTCCCCTAATTTGCCAGTTTTAAAATCTGGGTGTTCATATATTGAATTTTCCTAAGGACAGACACACATAAAAATTATATCATATAAAATCTCTCACCTTGAGAGACTTACCTGAGAGTCAGGAGATATCTAATGATATCAACTTGAACATCCATCCAGTTTGTTCTTTCTGATATAGTTTCATTGAATGCCAGTTAATATCTCCTCAGAATTGTCAATAAAAGTGATCAGTGTTCTATACTATGAATTTAACTAGTTAATATCTCCTCGATATCAGTGATATCCAATTGATATCAGTTGGCTTTCACAAAGTGGTATTTACTGAACAGAAGTATAAACATATCCCCTTACCCTAAACTGAGAGAACATTTTCACCTACTACCACCTTGGTCCCTGTAATGGTAATGGTAATTTGAATATCTTCTCTGCCCCTTAATAGACCTAAGGGGATTTCCCTTAGGAAATTTCCTTGCCCCGTAATAGGCTGAATATAATCATATGGACCCTGTTGTGGGAGAAGTTTGCTGAATGGTGGAGCAGAGCCAACAGGAAGTTGGGAGTCAGAGCAATTAGAGCTTAAGGGAAGAGAAGACATAGCCAAGGGGACAGCTAGGCTTGTAAGAATTCGTTTGTGGGAAGACTAAATGATGGTGTCACCCTGCTGTGTTATGGTTTATTAACTTCTTTTTTTTCCTAAATATGACTTTCTGGTGTTAGAATTTGGTTTTCTGGAGTCTAAGTAAATGCTTTGCTTCTGTCTTCTTAAAAAAAAAACAACTAGCCAGTAGACACTTCTTGGAGTATAGCACCAAACAAAATATTCACAGTGCTGACAGTATTTGTAAATATGCCAACATAGCTCTCAATCACAAAATACAACAGACTCTCCATATAGAAGACAGAAGCAAAACAGTTATTCAGACACCAGAAAACCAAATGCCAAAACCAAAAAGCCAAATCCATCAGACTTGCAAAGATATCAATACACCATAACACAACAGAGAACCACACCATCCTTTAGCCTTCCCACAACAAGTCTGTCTCCCCAAGTGTATCCTCTCCTCCCTCCAGTCTCTAGCTGCTCTTACTCCCAGCTTCCTGTGGACTATGCTCCACCCCCTCAACAAACTCCTCATACCACAGGTTCCATATGATCATATTCCACCTATTAGGAGGCAGGGTATATTTTCAAAGCTGGGAAGGTCATCAAATTCCCTTAGATTTATTAAGAGACAGGGTAGAGATTGAAATTCCCATTACAATTATAGAATCAGAGGACAAAATAGGAACTGAAAGAATCTATTGATCACTTCAAGAAAGAGATTTTCCTTCACTTCCACCCCCCACGCCCCCCAAAATCCAAGAAACATTATACCAAATTTCAGGACTATCAAGTTAAGGGGAAAAAACATTAGAAGTGATCAGAAAGAAGTAATTTACATATTGGGGATCCACAATCAAAATTACACAGGAATTGGCATCTGTAACTTTAAAGGAATGACGGTCATGTGACATGATGTGCCTGGAAGACAAATGAGCTAGGACTACAACCAAGAATCACTTACCTGGCAAAATTATAATATATCAAGGGGGGAAATTATTGTTCAGTGAAATAGAAGAATGCCAAGCTTTCATAAGGAGAAGACCATAGCTAAATCAAAAATTTGACCCCAATACCAAGACCCAAGAGAAGAATAAACAGGTGAAAAGGGGAAATAATAACAAGAAATAATAATATAATAATATTCTTTTTGAATCATGATGTAATAAAATTTATATTCAATAGAGGGCTGTGGAAAGATAGATGAAAAATCAATTGGAAAGTAGATAATCTAATCCTAAAGAATAAGTGGGTCAAAGAACAAATCATAAACCATCAATAATTTCATTAAAATGAATAACGACACACAAAAAGTTATGAGACTCAGCCTCCTTATGGAGGCCTAACATCACCATAATAACCTAATGTTTGATAAACCCAAAGACTCCAACTTTTGTAATAAAAACACTATTTGAAAAAAGCTGCCTGGAAAAATGGAAAACAATAGGACACAAAGTAGGTATAGACCAACATCTCACACCATATACCAAAATAAGGTCAAAATGGGTACGTGATTTTGACATAAAGAGTGTTAATAAAGCCAATTAAAAGAAAAAAGAATAGTCTAGCTGTTGTATCTTTGAGAAGGGAAAGAATTCATGACCAAACAAGGAATAGAGAGTATTAGAAAACATAAAAGAGATAATTTTATTTAAATTGAGCTTTTGTACAAATAAAACCAGTGCAATCAAGAATAAAAGGAAAGTAGAAATCTGGGAAGTTTTTGTACAAATAAAGCCAATGCAACCAAGAATAAAAGGAAAGTAGAAATCTGGGAAGCATTTTTGACACAACTGTCTCTAAATATATAAAGAACTGAGTCAAATTTATAAAAGTACAAGCTATCTCTCACTTGATGCTTGGTCAAAAGATATGAATTGGCAGCTTCCAGATGAAGAAATGAAAGCTATCTATGTTCATGTGATAGAATGCTCTAAATCACTATTGATTAGAGAAATGCAAATCAAAATATCTCTGTGGGATTATTGGGATACTGATACATTGTTGGTGGAGTTGTGAACTGATCCAACCATTCTGGAAAACAATTTGGATCTCTGTAAAAGGAGCAACCAAAGTCTGCATACCCTTTGATCTAGCAATACCACCTCTATTTCTGTAACTCAAAGAGATCATAAAAAGGGAAAAGGACCTATATGTACAAAAATATTTATAGCAGCTCTATTTATGGTGCCAGAACATTGGAAATTAAGGAGATGCCCATCAATTGGGAAATGGTTAAACAAACTGGCATGTGAAGGTATATGAAGACAACAAGAAATGATGAACAAATAGGTTTCAGAAAATCCTGGAAAGACTCGCATGAACTGATATAAATTAAAATGAGCAGAAGGAGAAAAACTTTGTAATACAGTATCAGCAACATTGTCTGATGATCAGCTATAAATGACTCAGACCTTCTCAGTAACACAGTGATCCGAGATAGGTACAGAGGACTCATGAAGGAAAATGCTATCCATATCCAGATAAAGAACTAATTGACTCGACATGAAGACTGAAGCATTTTTTTTCACTTACTTTATTCTTTCTCATATTTAAAAAAAATCTGTTTCTTTCTTCACAACTGCAACTAATATAGAAATATTTAACATTATAGTACCTATTTATGTGTATATAATATGTATGTGTGTATGTGTATATATGTATGTATATATGTATATACAAATGTATGTATATATGCATGTATGTATGTGTGTGCATACACACACATATAACTACATCAAATTGATTACCATTTTTAGAAGAGGGGAGGGAGGGAAAAACTTTTGGAACTCAAAATCTTATAAAAATAAGTACTAAATTTTTTTAATATGCAATGGGAAAAATAAAATACTATCAAATTAAAAAGAAATAAATTAATTAGTTAAAAAAGGAGAATAAATCAATAGACATAATTTGCTCAAAGAAAAGGCATCTGCTAATATGGCACAGAAATAATACTAGCTGCCAAATATCTCATTCCCCACTGCCATATTCCTATGCACACTCTCACACACACACACACACACACACACACACAAATTCAGTGTTCATGTGCACCGTGAGAACAAACTTGGAATACAGTGTGAGAGGTATATATGGTAGGGAACATATACAACCAAGAGAACTTGTACCTTTGGATTGCAGGACTTTCATGGCCTTTTTCTCCTTATGGAGGCCTAACATACTGAACATTTGTTACATTCTCTTTGCTCAACATGTATTATGTCAATGTGATATTCACAGCACCCACGGCACCTATGAATATACTGGTGTAGGTATTAATCACAAAATGTAACAGGATTTCCACAGGGAGGACAGAATCAAAACATTTATTCAAATACCGGAAAGCCTAATCCCCAAACCAGAAAGCTAAAATCATCATACTGACCATGAAGCTGGTACATATAACCAATGCAGGAAACACCAACATTCCCAAGCCTTCCAAAACCTTCCCTCTGTCAGGCCTTCAAAACAAAACAAAACAGGCTCCCTTAAGCAAGAAGGCACCTCTCTCATTTATATTACCTGCTCAGCCTTCAAGCTGCTTGCTCCCAGCAGTTCTGGCTCTGTCTCAGCTTCTGCCCAGCTTTTTAATCTTGTCATTGATTTTTCCCTATTCCTGTTTTTGGCAAGTCCCTCCCACTATAAGTTTCACAAGTTCTATTTCTTAAGAAAGACTTGACATAATCATGGGCAAGGCTCAAGTGAAACAAGACTCTAAGTCCGTGTTTGCTTGTCATTACAAGGGGCATGGTGGATTAATTGGCTCAAAGATCTTTAGACTTTAAGGCCCATGTGCTGCCCATTCTGCTTCCAGATAGCTCTAATTATTGGGAAGTCTTTACTTGAGCCTCTTTGTATCTTCCATCAATTATTTCTAGTTCCACCCCCTATGTCCTGGCAAAATAAATCAAATACCTCTTTCATATGACAGTTCTTCAAATATGTGAAGATAATTATCAATTGTTATCTTTCCTAAGCTAAATACCTCTACTCTCTACCCATTCTACTACAGGCATGAATTAGAAACTTTCTGGGTTCTCTCTTCTGGATATTCTTTAGCTTAACATTGTCTTTCCTAAAATATTTTGCTCAGAACTCAACAACATGTCCCTGTCAGTATAACCCAGCCAGTGTTTAGCAAGATACATGTGTCTCTTGTTCTGGCTATTCCCTTTTGATACAGCATTAGCTTACTTGGCTACCTACTACATTGCTGTGTTGACTCATTTGGGATCAAGAAGCCTATAAAACAGGAACTGTCTGCTGACGCAAGCTTTTCAATGCTGTCCTGCTATGCCGTAATGTCCACACACATCATTTCGAAGTGTCTCGCTAATCATAGTGTTCAAGCATCAAAGCCCTAACAAACGTTCCTTCCAGAGGTTTTCCTTGCATTTGACATATGTTCTCTCTGATTTGGTGGCTGGGTTTTTAAAAGAGAAAGAAACAAAAAGCATTTCTTGCTTCAGTCACTGCTTTCTTTTTATGTCGTTCTTAAAATAATTTCCTAAGCAGTTTAAGGGCATTCCTAGTAGCATGTGATAATGTTAATCACTGTCAAAATAACAAGCTTTTAATTAGTTCTATTTAACTTTGGCAAAGACAGAGGGATTCAGGGTCCTGCAAAAATGCCTTCAATATTTCTCTTAAATTATATTCCCAGGACGCATTTCATTTAATGTTTAAACTGGCATATTTTAAGGGAAATTACTTCTGCCAGATTCTAATTCATTTACACTTAATTCACTCAGATATTCTTTGTAATGGTTGTGTGATTTCCAGTAACAAATTTGGACTTCTGCTTATAAATTCTTGTAAACTTTCCTGAGTCCAAGTCACAATGTATAAAGAGTGAGTGGCATTTCTAAATTGAAGGCAATTTACTGTTCCATCTTGGGGACATGCAGAGTGTTCAGATACGTTACTAAGCTGTTATAAAACAAATCATTAACACTTGTGTGGGGGGCACCTCATTCTTGATAGCTTCCACTGATGTGGGGTAATTAGGGGCTAAAGCATGTACTGGAGTTTTTGATCTTCCCTCCACATAATACTCTTCTCAAAAACCTTTGATGGCTCCCCATTGCTATAGAATAAATTCAATTATCCACATAGTATGGACTGAACCTTCCTTTCTAGTTTTATCTCCCACCACTTTTCAATTCAAGTACTCCACAAGAGTTAAAGCATGTTTATTATTTTTAGAATGCTCCATGCACTTTACCATCTTACCTTTCTCTACAGTGTTTGTCAAACATGTATTGTTCTCTTTTCTCTCTACCAGTCTCTACTGGTCTTTAAGTCCTACTTTCACTTGAAATCATTATAGGCTGTGTCAGTGTTCTAAGCAGGGATTCTTAACCTGAGGTCTGTGAACTTTAACCACACACACACACGCACATATACACACACACATATATGTAAATATGGAGGGCAAGTGAGAAGGATAGGGAGAGGAAGAGGGAGAGAGTGGGAAAGAAAGAGAGATAGGGACAGGGAGATAGAGAGTGATAGGGAGAGGGAGAGGGTAAAAAAAAACTGTATTTCCATATAGTTGGCTTTCTTTGTAATCCTAAGTATGCATTTAAAACATTCTGAGAAGGAATCAGTAGGGTCCATAACATGAGAAAGTTTAGGGTCCCTTGAACACTAAAACAATTTTTGCCTCATAGTACTTTTGTTATTCATTTGATTGCTAATCTTATATGTGTTATAAATGTTCTACATGGAGTTGGCAATATGGTGCAAGTTTAGTGTACAAATTGGACTGGGCAGAGAGTATAGAAAAATAAGAATAGTGACCCAGGACAGGCACCCTCCTTTAGGAGAAGAAAGATGAATGATGAACCTCAAAGGAATTTAATACAAAGGCAGATAGGTGGTGAATCAGGAGAGAGCAGTATCTAGAAACTGAAGGAGGGAATATCAGTAGAATGGTATCAGTAGAGCATCCAGATCTCTAGTAGCTAAAGCAGGAGGGAGATAAATAAAGATAAAAACTGAATAAAAGCTATTGTGTTTAGCAATTAAAGGGACATTGATAACTTCTGCTGCCCTTCTTAAATGCTCATGAATTGTCCATCTAATAAAAATTTATAACACTGCTTCTGTATTATGTGATGTTGGGAAAATAGGCAGATATAAGTTGCTTTTATGCCTTTGGACATGAATAGAGCAAAGAGGAGGCCTAAGCTGACATTAGCATTTTTGAAGACATCAACAGTTCTGACGACACAGCCTATCAAAAAAGATTCATCACAAACACCTGAATAGATAACGGGAACTAGTTACCATGCGTCAATGTATGATCCACAGTTATTCCAAGGCATTTCCCTTATACAGCATCACTATTCTCTCAGAAGCCAGAGTGCATGAGTAGGAGTAATGTGAAATCAGTCTGGATCTAAATTGTGAATTGCAATAAGAGGTAAAATACTTGAGATTTTAATATTAGAATCAGAAGGGAGCCACATACGCTTTCTGAGTAAGATAGTAGCAATATTAGATTTGAAATTTAGGGATATCTGAGTGGACAGATTGGATGAGGGAGAGCCTTGATACAGACAGAACAATTAGGAGAGTAAACTGGGTGGCTTTACTAGGAGAAAGAAAGGAATGGATGCAGAAGATGTAGGGGAATTCTATAGGACTTGGGAACTGACTGGATATAGGGGAGGGAAGTGGTAAAAGAAAATAACCAAGGATCTTCTCTGTCTCTAATCTTCAGACTCAGTATTTATTGGCTCATTCCCTGTTTCCAACACATATTCAAGTCTTCCCTATCCCTTCCCCCCGAAAAAAACCCCTCATTATACTCTACCACCTTCCCGATTTATTTTTTTTTATCCTTACTACCTGTCAGAGATGAATTATAAGAAGTTTTCTTTTTTTTTTGAAAGGTTACTTTTTTAACTTTATTTTTATTTGTTTTCTTGTTTACATTATTAATTTTTATTACATTTTTGAATTACAAATTTTCTCCCCATCTTGCCCCTGCCCCATCCCTAAAACAGCAATCCCACTGTAAAGCTACTCCCCTGCTCTGCACTCTTATTTTCTGGTAGGGCAGGGAGGGTCTCCCTATCCCAGCCCCTGTATGCCTTAATTCCTAGTTGCAGGTATTACAGAACTTTAAATTCTAGATTCTTTTGATTCCTCCCTTGTCCACAACCCCAACTGGAAGGACACTCAATTCAATACAGGCTGTGGATGTGTGATTATACAGGACATCTTCATAGTGGACATATTGTGACAGTGATCCTCTGTCTCTCCTTCCTATCCCCTCACCCCTTGTTCTG
>JAQQSW010012415.1:0-12530 GCA_028646575.1 Pseudocheirus occidentalis
ACACCAACCAGTCAAGTGACCTTGGGCAAGTCACTCAATCCGAACCAGCCCCCTCCAAAAAAAAAGGCAAAAAAATAAATAAATAAGAGTGATAGGGTAGATAACCCTTGTAGTTCTAAAATATTACAACTGACTCTTGACAGGGTTGGTAATTCTTACCAACAATACAGATTACTATCTATGCTTTCCCATCTCCAAAAAGCTCTCAACAAAGTAAGGGCTTAGGAGTAAACAAATTGGGGTGTAATGTTACAGGAAGGAACATACTCAGTAAATGATTTCTGTGAAAGCCTGGGAATCTTCTTCCTTGAGATGAACTATTTCTCCAGAACTCCTTATTCTGGCTTTTATAGGAGCTGGGTTTGAATCCTAGTTCTGTCATTAACTACTACTGTAGCTCCAAGTCAGTAAGCCTCTTAGCTTCTCAGACAGAGTAGGTAATTCCCAAGATGCCTTCTAGTTCCAAATGTTATAGTGTTCCAAATCAAGAATTCTTAACTTTGTGTGTGTGTGTGTGTGTGTGTGTGTGTGTGTGTGTGTGTGCCTTTGGTAGTCTGATAAAATCTATGGACCTCTTCTAGGATTAGAGTTTTTAAATGTGTAAAGTGAAATGTATAGGATCATAAAAGAAATTAATTATATTAAAGTAGTTACCAAAAATGTATATTTTTAAAAGCTCATAGTCTCCAGGTTAAGAACTACTGCTCTAGGGGCGGATGGGTGGCTCAGTGAATAGAGCACCAGGCCCTGGAGTCAGGAGGACAGGAGGACCTGAGTTCAAATCTGGCCTCAGACACTTGACACACTAGCTGAGTAAAAATTCGGTCTCAGACACTTAACACAAAACTAGCAGTGTGACCTTGGGCAAGCCACTTAACCCCAAATGCCCTACCTTCACCCTCCAAAACAAAAAGGAACTACTGCTCTAAATGGGGTGCTTAATATATGTTTCGGAATAGTGATTCACCTCTCTGTCAGTGATTGCTTGGTGACATCTAGCAGATAAGTGTTACAGTGGATAGAGTGCTGAACCTGGGGTCAGGAATACCTGAGTTCAAATCCTCTTATAAACATTTACTAGCTGTTTTTTCCTTTCTGCCTCAGTTTTCTCATCTGTGAAATAGGTATTTGATAATAATGGCACCAACCTCCTAGGGTTAAAATGAGATAATATTTAGATGGTTTAAGGTTGCTGAGAACTCCAGAATGTCAGGGGACAGGGCGGCATCTGCCTGGAATGAATTCATGCATTGAAAAAGTCAAGTGGGAAAGTTTGTTGTAACACTAATAAGGAGGTAGAGATTTTTAGGGAAGCAGCAAACTAATGAGGATGAGACTGCCACTTTTATTCATATTCAAAAGGAGAGTGGAAGCACCTAGATGGAATTAAGGAGTGGTAAATAGTCTGAAGTAGGCCAGGTGCAACAGCAAAAGGAATATCAAATTTGCTAAGATTGAGGAGTGGTCAGTATTTGCTAGTAGTCTGGGGTGGGCCAAATCCAACGGTGAAGTAAGCTAATTGAGTGATCTAGGTGGGCCAGCTACCTAGGGTGGAGGCTGCTAAAATGTGTGGGAAAATTCAGGGACTAGGTGGCTTTCAAAGGTAGGGTCTTTTCCTTTTAAGGGTCCAGGTCCTATCACTCCATCAATATTGTAAAAATACTCTGCACACCTTAAAGTGCTATATAAATGCTTTTAGTTGTTATTATTTCTATTGTTTGAAGGAGGGGGAAGCTGACTTCTACAGAGCCCTTTCAGCCTGGATACTTTCTGGAGGAAAAGGAAGAAAGGGAAGAAGCAATAGATTTATCAAAAACATGGTCTCACAGAGGGAGTGAGTAAAAGGAAGGCATGGAAGACCTGCCCTTCCTCCCACCATCATGTACATCTCCCCTTTCCACACACCTTTTCTTCCACTAATACCCACAGTCTGGAAAAGCTGGCAAGTGGGCAAAATGCTATGTATACACTCATATTTGGCATGGATGCAACTAACAACTCAGACCTGTCAAATCCTAAGGGCTTTCCTCCATCCAGAACATGGAATTAGTAACTTTGCTTCCTTTTGCCCAGAACAAGGTAATGAATCATGAAGTACTTTGAAGCCCTGTTTGATCTGAGCTGAACAGGATCCGTTTACATTTTAAATTGCCCCACTCCCTCATTGTGAGATTACTTTTCTCCTCCTTTCTGATCTGCCCTCCCACTTCCCCCTGCTGGATAGCAGGCACACTGAGGCAGCCTTTATTCAGCTCTATTAATTAAGTTGTAAGTGTGAGTAATTGCTGACTGGGTCAGGTGATTCCTCCCAGGAATCTGGCTCCAAAATCACCATCCTGCAGCCTGGTGGAAAGATGCCTCTATGTTGGGAAGAAGCAGGATCAAGAAGGAAGAAAAGGGCCTTAGGGCCCCCAAGAAATTCCAGCTGTGACTCAGTGGTAATTCTGACTTTTGATTTCTATTAAGACAGAAACTGTCTCTTCCAACGAAGAACAGAGAAGGAGCAAAGTAGAGGAGACCAGAAGAAACCTGGGTGGTCCTTTGCCCTCTCCTCATCCCTCCCCTGAGAATAGCACCCCATGTCCAGAGCCCGAATCAGGAAAGCTCTTCTGGAAGCTTCCTCTGGTACATATATCAATTTAACTTTTAGTTCTTTCCTACCATCCCTCTTGTAATACTGTGAAATATCATGAAAAGATCATCTGGTCTGGGGTGTGGAGCCTTTGACCTTGAGCACCCATGTGACCCTCTAGGTCCTCAAGTGTGGCCCTTTGACTAACTCCAACAGTCTTGTTGAACTGGGGTCTCCCAAGCAACTTGGACTCAGTTAAACGGCCACACTTGAGGACCTTGAGGGCTATATGGGGCCTTGAGGCTGAAGGTTCCACACCCTTGATGGTCTAAGCCCTTTATCTGATACTAAGGAACCTGAGGCTGAAACAAAGGGAGTGACTTGTTCATGATGACTTTAGTGGCAAGCTGGGATCTGGATCTCATTCTTGCTCCAACAACAGTGGTCTTTATTCCAAACCCCCAAGAATTTTTTAATCATTTTATAATCGTAAAAGCAAGAAGGAAACAGGTATCATCAGCTCTGATAAGAGCACCTGCCTTTCTCCCTTTCTGAGATTGGCTGGCTTTTTGCTGTTGTTTTTGTTCAGTTATTTTGACTTCTTCAGCATTTTTTCCTTGGCCTGGGAGCTCTGGAATTTGGCTGTGATATTCCTATGAGTTTTTATTTTGGGATCTCTTTCAGGAGATGATTGGTAGATTCTTTGAATTTTTATTTTACCCTCTGGTTCTGGGATATCAAGGTAGTTTTACTTGATAATTTCTTGAAATATTGTGTCTAGGCTCATTTTTTGATTATGGCTTTCAGGTAGTCCAATAATTCTTAATTTTCTCTCCTTGATCCATTTTCCAGATCAATTGTTTTTCCAATGACACGTTTCACATTTTCTTCTATTTTCTCATTCTTTGGTTTTGTTTTATTGGGTTTTTTTATGTCTCCTGGAGTCATTAGTTTCCACTTTCCCAGTTCTCATTTTTTAAGGAATTATTTTCTTTGATGACCTTTTGTTCTCTTCCTCGCCCCCCCCCCATTTGATCTATTCTATTTTTTAAGGAGTCGTTTTCTTCAGAGAATTTTTATATATCTTTTCCCATTTTTGGTGCTTTCTTTACCAAACTACTGACTTTTTTCATGAGTCTCTTGTATCACTCTCATTTCTTTTCCCAATTTTTCTTCTACCTCTTTTATTTGACTTTTAAAATCTTTTTTGAGCTCTTCCACGAGCTCTTTTTGGTCCTGACACCAATTCACACTTTTCCTTGAGGAAATTTGCAGGCAGACATTTTGACATTGTTGTCCTTTTCTGAGTTTGTGTTTTGATCTTCTCTGTCATCAACAATAACTTTTTATGGTCAAGTTCTTTTGTGTTTGTTTGTTTATTTTGCCCATTTTACCATCCTATTTCCTGGCTTTTAACTTTATGTTAAAGTTGGGCTCTGTTCCTGAGGTGGAAGAGGTATTGTTCCCAGCTTCAGGTTTTTCCTGTTGTTCTTTTCAGAACGAATTCTGAGAACCTGTAAGTTTTCAGTCTTTCCAAGGTGGTATGATCTAAGAAGAGGTACGGTCACTGCTCTCCTCACCTGTACTCTGGTCTGTGAGTGACCGCAAACACTCATTTCCACCGTGGATCTGTGACCTTGATTCCCACTCCCTTGCCACTGCATGCTCCAGTGTGCCAGTGCTCCTCCTCACACTGGGACTATAAATGAAGTCTGTGGCCCATATCATTATTTAGGCAATGAAACAGAATCTGAGAGCTGTGAAAGCTGTGACAGCTGATTCAGTTGCCCACAAGGCCTGCACTGGCTTGCTGGACTGGGCCCTCACTACTGGCTTGCACTAGAGTACAGGCCCTCACTGCTGGATTATTGGGATATGACCTACTGCTGGCACTGTAATGAACTCTAATCTCACTTCAGTTAACCTTCTAAGCTGTCTTGGTCTGGTAAATTGTTTCATTCCATTCTTTTATTGATTCTGTCACTCTAAACTTTATTATATTAAAGATGCTTGGAGGGGAATTCAGGAGAGCTCAGGTGAGTTTTTACCTTACTCTGCCATCTTGAATTTATCCTCTCTCAAAGCTGAAATAGAAATTTAAAAAAAAATCTAGTCTCAGAAAACAAACAAACAAAAAAACTAGCTTTAAGGAAACTATAAAATGGGAAAACCTCAAGGTTCTAATAGATTTGTGAGCAAATTCTACCAAAATTTTAAAAACTGGTTGGTACCAAGAACAGAACCACAGATTCAGCTCCTTTTTGAGACCAGGAATCTCTGTAATTTTGAACTTACAGAGCCCTTCAACTAAGTGACAGTGGCTAGGACCAGCAACTTTCTACTAGAACTTTACAAGGGATATTTCTTCAGTAGTATTGCATAGAGTCAAACCAGGGTTGGAACCTGAAAAGTCTAACCTGAATGGCAAAATAGGTTCAAAATACCAATAAGGAGAAGAATGCCTTAAAAAGTAGAATTGGCCAAACGGAAAAGGAGATCCAAAAGCTCACTGAAGGAAATAATTCATTAAAAATTAGAATGGAGCAAATGGAAGCTAATGACTCTATGAGAAATCCATAAATTATAAAACAAGGCCAAAAGAATGAAAAAAAGAGAAGACAATGTGAAATATCTCATTGGAAAAACAACTGAACTGGAAAATGAGTCCTGGAGAGATAATTAAATAATTATTGGACTACCTGAAAGCCATAATCAAAAAAAGAACTTAGATATCATCTTTCAATAAACTATGAAGGAAAACTGCCCAGAACCATAGGGTAAAGTAGAAATAGAAAGAATCCACTGATCACCAAAAAGAGACCAAAAAGATAAACTGCCAGGAATATTATAGCCCAATTCCAGAGTTTGCAGGTTAAGGAGAAAATATGGCAAATAGTCAGAAAGAAACAATTCAAGTATTGTGGAACCACATTCAGGATAACACACGATTTAACAGCTTCTATATTAAAGATCAGAGGGTTTAGAATATGATATTCTGAAAGTCAAAGCAATTAGGATTAAAACCAAGAATCATCTACCCAGCAAAACTGAGTGCAATATATGAGGGGAAAAATTGATATTCAGTAAGATAGAGGAATTTAATGTATTCTTAAGAAAAGATTAGAGCTAAATAGAAAGCTTGACTTTCAGATACAAGACTCAACAGAGGCATGAAAAAGTAAACAGGAAAGAGAAATTATAAGGGACTTATTAAAGTTGAAATGTTTACATTCCTACATGAAAAGATGATATTTGTAACTCATGAGACCTTTCTCATTATTAGGTTAGTTGGAGGGAATATATATTGACAGAGAGTACAGGGTCAGTTGAACATGAACAGATGATATCTAAAAAACAAAATCAAGAGGTGAGAGAGGAATTTATTAGGAGGAGAAAAGGAGAGATAGAATGAGATAAATTATCTTACATAAAAGAAGGAAGAAAAACTTTTACAGTGGAAGGGAATAGGGGAGAGGGGAGATGGAATGAGTAAACCTTATTTTAATCAGATTTGGCTTAAGGAGGGAATGATACACACACTCAATTGGGAATAGAAATCTATTTTACCCTACAGGAAAGTGGGGGGGGGGAAGGGAATAAGAAAGGTTGGATGATAGAAGGCAATGTAGATTGGGCATGGGTTAATCAGAGACAAACACTTTTCAGGAGGGACAGGATCAAAGTGGAGAATACAATAAACAAATATTCACAACATGACCATTATGGGAGTGTTTTGCATGACTGCACATGTACAAATTATATTGAATTGTTTGGTTCTCAGTGAAAGTGGGTGGGGAGGGAGGGAGAGAATGTGGAACTCAAAGTTTGAAAAATGAATGTGAAAAATTATTTTTACATGCAATTAGGAAATAAGATATACCGGCAATGGGGTATAGAAATCTATCTTGCCCTGTAGGAAAATAGAAAGAAAGGAGATTAGAAAAGGGGGGGTAGTGATAGAAGGGAGGTAGATTGGGGGAAGTTGTAATCAGAATGCATGCTGTCTTGATGTGGGAGGAAGAGAGAGATGGAGAGAAAATTTGGAACTAACAATAATGTGGAAGTGAATGTTGAAAACTAAAAATAAATAAATAAAAAGGAACAAATAAAAAATCACTGATAAAAACTTCCTAGATCTATTAGAATTAGAACAAAGTAAAAAACAGAATTCACTTGTCATCTCCTGATAGGAAGATTAAAATAATAACTCCCAGACATTTCATAACCAAAATCCAGAGCTTCTAGGTCAAAGAAAAAACATTGCAAACAGCCTAAAAAAGGCCTTAAGTACTTTGCATAATCATGCAAGATTTGATAGTTATGTGGAGAACTTAGGATATGATATTAAAAAGGCAAAAGATACAAGCTTGTAACAAAGAATAATTTACCAAGAAAAATCAGGAAAAACCTCATGGGGGAGGCAGGAGAATGAATTTTTAATGTAATAGAGGACTTTCAAGAATTCTAGATGAAAAGATCAGAACTGAGTAAAAAACATTGCAACACAAACTCAGGAATGAAAGGAAACATGAAAATGGTAAATACAAGTGAAACATCAGAAAGGAATATATAAGGATGGAGGTTTTATGTTCTAATAAGAAAAGATTATGGAATTATACACAAAAAAATGAAGATTGTTTTCCATAGAACCTCAATGTCACCAGAGGTAATAGAGTCGAATAAGATAGAGGACAAGAGCATGGTTTTGTTATGTTTTGATGATATTAAAGAAGATAGGAAGTTAGGGGAAAAGAAATACA
This sequence comes from Pseudocheirus occidentalis, assembly GCA_028646575.1. Classification (NCBI taxonomy): domain Eukaryota; kingdom Metazoa; phylum Chordata; class Mammalia; order Diprotodontia; family Pseudocheiridae; genus Pseudocheirus; species Pseudocheirus occidentalis. Next base: position 7,333 of record JAQQSW010012415.1, read on the forward strand.
GCAGAGAAAAAGGTGGGAGAATAGGTGGGGAATGTATGTCATGTAATTAGGGTATGCAAGTTGATGTCTATACACATTAAGAAGTAGATGGGTGAAGATGGCGGCGTAGAAGCAGCAAAGCTCCGCAGCTCCCACACAACCACCCTAAAAACCCATAAAATGGGACTCTAAACAAATTTTCGAGCTCCAAAACTCTCCAAAATACAGAAAACACATCTGTTGCTACAGGAAGCTCAGCGGGTGGGGCTCTTCGCAGCAGTCTGGGAGCCATGGACAGCCCAGCCCAAAAAACTCTGGCCTGCCCAGGGCAGTCGGGCGGAGCAGATCAGCTGCACTGGAGGCACAGTTACCACATTTATCAGGCCAGAAGAAAAAAAAGGCTAAGAGAAAGGTCAGTGGATTTTGCTAAATTTGAGGGAGAAGAGCAGTCTGGCCAAACTGCTCCCATGGCAAGGAAGCAGTGGGAGGCGGCTGTGGCAGCAGGAATGGCTGAAAGCAGCAGCGGCTTCCACTGGGCTGCTTCAGAGCCCCTGGCCTGCAGATAGCGGAGGGGGGTGGGTGGGCTGAGGTGATCAATCAGGGCCAAGGGCTCTTGCGTTGAGCGCCCTGGATCTGGATTGTGGTCTTGAGTGGTGGTCCTGGGGTGGGCTGCAGCACCACACTAATAGCTCTGGCAGCTGTAAAGGCTCCAGCGATTTGGGACAGAGCTTTCCCCTCCCCCCCCAGGAAGCAGAGTTTCACAGAGCTAAAAAAAACCAAGCAATTAATAGACTGGCCAACATGAGGAAAAGGAAGCAAAGTAAGAACAACAATAAAACTTGAGAACCCTTTTTTTGTGGACAAAAAGGATCAAAGCATGGAGCAGGAGGAAGACAACACAGTCAGAACTCCCACACCAAATGCTTCCAAGACACTGGAAGAATGCCTACTATCTATGTATCGAAGAAGTAGTTGGTTGGAGTGAGTAACACTTGAACCTTATTTTCATATGAACTCATCAAAGGAGAGTGAAAATGTGCACAGAAATTCATTCAATTCAATAGAGAAAGAGAGGAAACAGAGAGATTGAAGAGAAAGGAATTAGAAGAATAGATTCAGGGAATGATTAAGCAAATAAACTAACCTGGACATGGGAAAGTAATTAAAAGGAGTTTTAAAAAGAAATAAATAATAAGAAACAGCAGAATCCAATAATATTTTATTTATAAGAAACACACTTGAAGTATAAAGTTGTACACAAACTTAAAATAAAGGGATAGAGCAAAATTAGTGTATTATCTGAAATCAAACAGGCAAGGGGAGAAATAATGATCTCAGATAGAACAACAGCAAAAAATAAAAATAATTTAAAATGATAAACAGTGAAGCACATTTTGCTGAAGTGTAACATAGACAATGAATTAACATCAATATTTAATATATGCACAAAATGGCATAGCATCTACTTAAAGGAAAAGTTGATATGTTTATAAGAAGTGGACAATAAAAACTATAATAGAGACCTAAATATAAACTATAATAGAGACCTAAATATATTCTTTTCAGAGCTAGACAAATCTAAAATACAACACACAAACACATATGCACACACACATACACAACAAGAAAGAAATTTTAAAATTTGAATAGAAGTTTAGAAAATTTAGATATCATAGCTCCCTAGTGAGGATTGAATGGAAACTGGAAAGGAATGCATATTGTGTATGTCACCTTTATAAAAATTCTACCAATATTCACTAATGTATTTCAGCAGACTACAGACCTTAGACTAGATCAGACTCATCATCATTTTTTATAGCACAAGAGTTAAGTTTACATTTTAAAACAAAATAAAGCTTTATTTTAAAATATAAAAAGCATTCTTAGCTCACAGACCATATAAAAACAGGCAATGGGTCATTGTTGATCTTTCTATCAGATAAAAAACATATCACAAATAATTACAGAAAAGTAAACATATTAAGCAAATTCTTTACTTACCACAATGCAATAAAAATTATATTCACTGAAGACCCACTTAAGAAAAAAAATAAAACGAATGAAAGACTAAATAAGTTAATCCTAAGCAATTGTTGAGTCAAACAATAAATCAGAAAAACATCAAATATTTTAATTAACCACAATAAATATGAGATGATATGCCAAAATTTGTAGGATGCAGTCAAAGCAACTCTTAACAGAAAATGTCTAAAGATTTTTAATTGACAAAAGAAAAAAAAACAGACATATGAGTTGGATATTCAACTTTTAAAAACCATCACTTTTATACTGTTCTCCCTCCTCCCCTATCTCTTTTCTCTCTGACCCTCCTTCTGTCTTTCCCCTTCCCTCTCTCAGTAGGTTAGGTCTACAATTTCAGTACTATAGAAAGGTCCTGAATGTGGAAATTCCCTCTATTGATATAGGTCATCATCTTCTCTGCAACTTATAGTTTTAGATAGTTCCTTAAATAGTCGACAGATTAAATGATGTGTTTAGGGTTTTAGAACCAATATAGGACTTCAGCTCAGATTTTTGTGGGTTTTTTTGTTTTTGTTTTTTTTTGCTTCCAAAACCAGTTCTCAATTTAGTACACAAAGCTGCCTTTTGTCTATCACACTCTTTAGAAAATCTCTTCCTAACCTTTTCTGTCAATTTCTTAGCTTCACTTACTTACCCTTCACTCTCAACAGGACTCTTCAGTTCTTATCTCTTACTCTATAGAGAGGGCCATTTGACAGGAACTCCTGCCACCCTTATCAATATGCCAATATGCCAATCACTATTTCCTCTCCTTTAGTTTCAGAGAAAGAGGTAGTATTCTGTTTCAAAAAGGTGAACCCCTCCCCCTCCCATTACCACTGCTCAATCCCTTCTTTCTCTGTATCTTCAGTGTCTCCTAGTCTTTCTCCTCAGCCTACAAATATATTAAGGACACTTTTTCTAAAAAAGCAGCATCAAAGTATTCCTCTGAATCCTTTTCTTCCTTTTAATTTCCATACTTCCAGAAATAGTACTCTACAATACTTCCTCACCACATATTAACTCTCATCTGGCTTCTACCTCAACAGCAAAGTCATTCTTTCTAAGGTACACAAACATGCATACTATATAATCCACATTATATATCTAAAACCATTGAGAGGCTTTGTGATGATTGAATAATTAATTCTATACACATTTCTGACCACAGTTTCAGGATACTAGATAAGTTTTCAACTCTTGAAAATTTTCCAAAATTGATCAACTTAGAGTTGCTTTTTTTTCTTTCGCTTTTTAGTGAGGCACTAGGTGACTAATGTGTTATTTAGTCATTCAGTCATGTTAAAGTCTTCATGACCAACTGTCCATGGGATTTTCTTGATAAAAATACTGGATTCATCTGCCATTTCCTCCTCCAGTTTTATGCAGGCAGAGGTTAAGTGACTTGCCCAGGATCACACAGCTATTAAACATGTGAGGTAAGATTTGAACTCTTATCTTTCTCACTCTAGGTCTAATTCTCTATCCTCTGCACCATCTCAAAATGACTAATATATAGGTACAGCACTGAAACCCCTGACTGCCCAGCAGAGAGTCTGGGTCATCTTGAACTCTTAGCATAATCAATCTTTGTTTTCTTTTTCAAAGTTCAATAGGGGTATTTGCGGGAACAGAGCCAAGATGGTGGCGTAGAAGAGGCAAGGTCCTGCAGTTCCCACACAACAACCCTATATACCCATAAAATATGACCCCAGACAAATTCTAGGACTCTCAAACTCACAAAAAACCAGAAAACACATCTCTTGCTGAAGGCAGCTTGGCAGCAGGGGCTCATCGTGGCAGGACATGAGCCAAAGCCAGCCTGGCCTGAAACGGAAATGCAGCCAGGCCAGACCCCAGGGTGGTCAGGAGGAGCTGAGCCAAGCCACAGCCAGTCTACAAGAGGGAAGATCCAGTACCTCCAGCAACTACCAAGGCATGAAAAAAATGGTTTAGAGGAAGGCAGCTCAGCAGGAGGGGCTCATCCAGCAGGCTGGCAGGCCGGGAGCTGAGACCAGCCCAGCCTGAGACCAAAACTGCGGCCAGGCCCAAGGGCTGCCAGGAGGAGCCAAGCCTCCCAAGCTGCAGCATGAATCTACCCTGGGGAGGAGATCTACAGCATCTGAAGGGATCTTCACATCCAGTAAACCAGGATTAGAGATGGTCAGTGAAAGTGAAACTTTGAAACTTAATTTGGGGGAGGAAAAGCAGTTCGGCCAATCTTCCCCCAAGGAAAGGAAGCAGTGGGGGAAGGGCAGGAAATGCTGTAATCAGCGGCTGCCCCCACTGGGCTGCTTCAGAGCCCCTGGCCTGCAGAACCCGCAGGGTGGCTGAGTCGATTGATCAGGGCCAAGTGCTCTTGCGCTGCGTGGCCTGGATCCAGATCATGGTCTTGGGTGGTGGTCCTGGGGTGTGTTCTCAAGAAGCCAAAACAGGGGGGGCTGCAAAACCCACCGAATAGCTCCGGCAACTGGGAAAACCCCAGTGATTTGGAACAGAGATTTCCCCCCTGGAAGCAGAGTTCCACAAAGCTAAAAACCAACCAATTAATTGACTGACATGAGGAAAAGGAAGCAAAATAAGAACAGCAATAAAACTCGAGAATCCTCTTTTGTGGATGAAAAGGATCAAAGCATGGAATGGGAGGGAGACAACACAGTCAGAACTCCCACACCAAATGCTTCCAAGACACTTGAAGAATGCCTAGAAGCTATAGATCAACAGAAAAATGACTTTGAAAAACAAATAAGAGAAGTGGAGGAAAAATTGGGAAGAGAAATGAGAATGATGTGAGAAAATCATGAAAAGAGAGTCAACAACCTGACTGAAGAAAACAACACTTTTAAAAATAGATTAACTCAGATGGCAAAAGAAGCTCAGAAAGCCAATGAGGAGAAAAATGCCTTAAAAAGTCAAATTTTTCAGATGGGAAAAGAATCTCAAAAGCATTCTGAAGAGAATAATTCCTTCAGAATTAGAGTGGAGCAAGTAGAAGCTAATGACTTTATGAGAAACCAAGATACTATTAAACTGTTACAAAGAAATGAAAAAATAGAAAGCAGTGTGAAATATCTCCTTGAAAAAAACACTGACCTGGAAAATAGATCCAGGAGAGACAATGTGAAAATTATTGGTCTACCTGAAACCCACGACCAGAAAAAGAACTTGGAAAGCATCCTTCAAGAAATCCTCAAAGA
>JAQQSW010012416.1:0-12529 GCA_028646575.1 Pseudocheirus occidentalis
AAAGCTTAAACAAGAGCAGGAAAGATTTTAATGCTTGATGTGAGAAACAGCAGGTTCTAGTAAGGGGAAGTTTATAAAACATCCCAAAGATTTTGCAGGAAAATTGAAAGCTTTCTTCTTGCATGGTTTACTTAAAATGAAGTACTTCCTGAAGGAAGAGGAATGGATTGGGTGCCCTCCCTCATTATATTACATGTGGATCAGATTTTTTCCATTTCATTGTTCACCAAAGATATTCGTTTTTCTGACTACAGAATGGAACTGAAACTAGCTCAGCCTCCACAATGAACAGTAGATATTTACTTTTTGACCATGTTAAATTTGAGGTTCTCGGGAATTTTTTACTCAGAATTATTTAGGGATGCTTGAATTTTGTTCTTGTTTTAAATTGTTCTTCCTTCCTTATCCTCCTACTCAAATTTAGATTTTCATAAAACTAAGTTTACTCTTCAGAGCCTTAATTTTTATAACTGTGACCTCTGGGTTTGACTCAAAGTCTGATGATTTTATGGAGCCACAGTATTTATCTTAACATTAATGAGTGGATAAAGAGAGAGATTGGAAAGCTGTAAGGAATATGCATGGCTTGAAAGAAGAGATAGAAGAGACACCTGACCCTAATTGTCGGGGTGGGAGGGTCCACAAGTGATACACATTTCAGGTATATTCAAATAATGATTTTTCTCTAGGAAAGACTTACTCTTTTTCTTGTCTTTAAAAAAAATGCTGTTTGTTATATATTATAGGGACAGCCAGAGAGTGCAACAGATGGAGTGCAGGGTTTAGAATCAGGAAGATAGGAGTTTCAAATGTGGCCTCAACCACTTACAAGCTCGTGACCCTGGGCAAGTCACTTAACCTCTGCTGGCCTCAGTTTTCCTAATTTGTAAGATGTGGGTAATAACAGTACCTGCCTCCCGGAGTTGTTGTGAGGATCAAATGAGGTGCAAATTGTAATGAACTTACTTGGCACATTGCTTGGCACATAGTAAATGCTATGTAAGTAATAAGCTATTATTAGCTGTTCTATGTGGTGACTCTGTGAGAGGAGGAAGGGAATAATAGGGGAAGCTATGGTGCTTTAAAAAACAAACAATATCAGCTAAAACTTAATTTAAAAAATCTATTAATGAGTAGAAATGTAGAACTTACCCTGTTTTTAAACTATCAACAGATTTTTGCAATGTCTAGAGTTTTAGTGGTGTTGGCACTTCTGTGTCTCAAAACTAATAATGTCAAGGACAGCATGTTTTATTTTCTCCACATTCCATTTATATTTTAGTCACCACAAAAATAAAAGTTATTTCAAAAAATAACATTAATAGCTTGGGTTGGCCTCTGGTTAACCTTCTCCTTAATGCTTTATTTGCCACCTTACCCTGACCCTCCTTGGATGACACGTAGTATGATAAGAAATGGGGACGGTGTCCCACATGGCAGGGTTAATTGCTTAATGTGGGGCTTCACTGAAACTGTTATCAGCACCATCTTCCTGTCCAAAGAGTCTTACCTTGGCCCCTCCTGGAAGATACCCAAGGTCAGGTGACTCTGCTTTGTGACTACTAAATTGAAATTTATTGTTTTGTTGTTTGATTAAAATCTTCACTTTCATTGGTATTAACAGTATTTGGCCTTTGGGTTTTGTTTCCATCCCATTGTACTTCTCTAGGGGCATGGAACAGAGTGTTCTCTACCAAGGGATACGATAAACAGTTGTCATAATAGTGGCCCACATATCAGATTGGTTTAAAACAGGACTAGTACTTTATTATTGAAAGTACTAGTTCTATCAACAGTATATGCAAGAAAGGACTTTACAGATATCAGTCAGCATACCACTTTTATTTTGAACTTTGTGAGATATAATATATTGATAAAGATGCTGCTAGTTTTATATTATGGTGTGTGAATTATTCATTTCAGAGATAATTATATTGGAACTTTTAAATAGCAATCCTCTGGTTCCTGCTGTGGGACCTTCTTATAGGTAAAATCATTTTCTAGTAAGAGTCATCAGATCATAGATTTAGAGAGATAATAAATGTGGATAATTGTTCCAGAATTGTTGTGAAGATTGAAAGAGATAACATAAATGGTATATGAATGCTAGCTATTGTTATATATCATATTATATAGTCTCTAAGTGTTATTGCTGTTGTTATTAATCATTAAGAGGTTATCAAGTTCAACTATATCATTTTACAGATGAGAAAACTAAGATCCATTCCAATTAAGTGATTTGCCCCAAGTCCTGAAGCTAAAATGAAAATTTTTTGTCCTGAAATTCCAAGCCTTCTGCAGTCTAGTCCCTACATAACTTGCCGCTTTTATTTCATATTATTTGCCTTTATCATGTATTCTCTCTTCAAGGCAGTTGTCTGCTTGCGTCCTTCAATTTTCTACCTCCGTGCATTTGTGCAGTCCATCTTTGTTCCAGTAATGCATTTCCTCATCCTCTCTGCTAGTTGAAATACTTCTCATTCTTCAGGGTACAGCTCTGGTGCCAACATTTCCATAAAGCTTTCTCTGATCCTCCTCTGAAAGTAACATCTCCTTCTTGATATTTTTAATTGAATTTTAAATAGAATTCTCATTTTCCCTTATCAAATTCTATGTGTTCTACTTGTTTTAATATTGTATCTTCCTTCCACCAATGAGATTATAAGCCACTTGAAGGCAGGGACTTTGTCATTTTTCACCTTTATATCCCTTATAAAGAGCACAGCTCCCAGCTCCTTAATAAGCCTTCTATTAGCAAGTAGAGGTTCTGAGACTTGACTTTGCTTACTGGGAAGGATGAGAATCATAGTTCTATGACTTAACATTTGCTCGTCCCTCTTTCCTCTTTTTGTCATTGAATGATAAGTGGCCTACGTGAATGGTCACTTCCTCTGCTACCCCTTCTCACTACCTTTCCCCATCCATCTCAGTCCTATATCTCCATTAAACCCATCTTGCTTTGTCCTCCCCTTCCATTGGCCACACATCAGTGTGTTCTATTATGTTCTTCTCACAGTCTCATACTCCTTTTTCTAGGGGATTCAGTACCTGGTTTCCGTCTTTACCATTATATCATAGAGAGGAAAATGAAATCTTCTGAGGTCATCTCATCCAGCCCCCTCATTTTATTGGTGAAGAAACTGAAAGGTTGAGTGACTTGCCCCAAATCATAGTAATAGATACGTGTTGATGCTCCTGCAGGCACCCTTGCCACCCAGTTCATCAGTCTCTTGACTCTTATGATCTGCACCTTTACTTCTCAGCCTCATCTAGAGATGGTAATATCCTTGATCACATCAGTATCTTTATGTATGGTCTGCCTGCTGATATTCTTCCCAAACAAGAATCTGTCTGTCTGTCTATCCTAAACAGCTCTCCTTGTGTTTCACTTCCCTTAAACCCATCCTCTGTACTCCTCACAGATTCCATCCCTTCTTCCCTTCTTCCTTCCCAGTCTGATCTTCACTTTCTTACCTTCAGAAAATTTAACCAGTTCAGCTCTGTGTATATCTCAAACTCAGATTCCTTGACCTCTTCTCCTTGTCTTGCAAAATGTCCACCTGGGGTTAACTGTACCACCTGTTTCTTCAGCTCCTACTCCCATGCTGTTAAATTCTGTTGGAGAAGGTTGCGCAACTACACAACTGTGCCACTTAGAATCATTTTAAATGTATCTAATTGCAACTGGACCCTCTTCGCTTTTGACTGACAGTCATTTTATCCTTGTCTTGATTGACTATCACACATCCCTTAGTTGCCTGTTCCAGAATTTCTCTTCTCTGTCTCTACCACTGTGCCCTGCCTTCTCCTTTGTAAAGGAGCTGCCTTGCATATTAGCCAGACAGTAGAGGCTATTCAGTGTAAGTTCCCGGTTCTCTCCGGTTCTGTACTTCAAAACCCCTTCATGTCATCCCATTTTCTGTTTTAGTCTCAGATACAGAGAGATCCCATCTACTTGCCAGTCAGTCCCTTTCTTATTTCTCTGATCCATCATTTCCTGGAGCTTGACTTGGCCACACAGGAATATATTCAGATCTTCCCTGTCCTTAAGCTTTCATCTGACTTGACTTCATTTCATGAAGCTATCATCTCTTATATTTTTCTTCCCATTTACAGTCAAGTTCCTCAGAAAATTTGTTTCCTTACCTCCCACTCTTTCTCATCCCCTTGTAATCTGATTTCTTATTCAGCCACTTAAAAGTCAGGGCTCTCTCCCAAGGTACCAGAAATTTCTTATTTGCTAAATCCATCAACATTTTCTCAACTTTCATCCTTGACCTCTTTGCTACCTTTGACATTGTTGACCACTACTTTTTCCTGGATATTCTACTCTCCCCAAGCCCTTGGGACACTTCTTCCTCTGGTTCTCTTCTTACCTGTCTGGCTATCGTCTCTCAATCTCTTTGTGGTTTCACCATCCATTTCCCACCCCTCAAGCATTAGTGGACCCTACAGGTTCCATGTTGGTCTTTCTTATCTTCTCTCTGGGTCTACTTCTTGGTATTCATTTCCACTTCCTGATGGATTATCATGTTTATTCAGATGATTCATATCTATATATCAAGTCCTTCTCTCTTTCCTTAGCACCAAGCATTGCCAACTGAACTGGATAACTCTACCTTGACACATCAAGAATCTCAGACTCAGCATGTTCAAAACAGAACTCATTATCATCCCCCTTAAACTTAGCCCTCTGCTCAAGTTTTCTGTTTCTATTGAGAGGACTGGCATCCTTCTGGTTACTCTAGGTTCACAACTTGGAGTCATTGTTAGCTCTTCTTTCATTACCATTCACTTGTCAGGTCTTGTTAATTACTATCTCCGCACCATCTTTATTCATCTTTTCACTTCTCTTCCATCTCACCTGGATTATTGTAATAACCTCAAAATTGGTTTTCTTGCTTTTAGTCTCTCTTTTTGCCAATACCTCTTCCACTTGGCTACCAAAATCAGCTTTCTTCATTCTAGATCTGTCATTACGCTACTCAAGAAGGTAAAGTGTCTTTCTGTTGTCTCTAGGATGAAATATGTTCTCCTCTGCTTGACATTTGAGTCTTTCATAAGAGGCACTAACGCCCAGCTGAACTGGCTTACTTCTTCATCCTTGGTTATGATACCTACCTGCTTTTTAACAGGCTTCCCTCCATGCCAGAAATGTTCTCTGCCCTCCCCTCTCCCTCTAGAAATCTAGATTCCTTCAAGTGCTGCCTCCTCTCTGAGGTCTTTCATAATTCTCCTTCTCTTTATTCTTTTCCACAGCCCATATACTTTGCAGTTATTTATTTATTTGTTTATTTTTTTGTGTTAATTGGGTCAGAAGAATTTAAGCTCCTTGAAGGCAGACTGGTTTTTGCTTTGTTTTTGTCTTTGTTACTCCAACACCTTAAAACAAGGGTGGGGGTACCTGCAGCCTCAAGGCCACATGTGGTCCTCTAGGTCCTCAAGTGTGACTCTTTGACATTCAAAGGCCACAGGTTCACCACCCCTGAGTCCTAAAATAATGCCTTGAATAATTTTTCTCTTTAACGAAAATTATTTTTAAAAACCTACAGATGGGGCAGCTGGGTGGCACAGTGAATAGAGCACTGGCCCTGGAGTCAGAAGGACCTGAGTTCAAATCTGGCCTCAGACACTTAACACTAGACATGTGACTGTGGGCAAGTCACTTAACCCCAATTGCCCTGTTCCCTCCCCCTCCAGAAAGGAAAAAAAAAGCCTACAGAGTCAGTGTCTAGGTTTATGGTTTCCTTTAGTTAAATTATTAAGTCAAATTCTTTAGATAGCTTTTAAAGGAATAGATTTAATTTTTTAATGACTAGTTGTAACATGGTAATTATAACAACAGCAGCAATACAACTGACACTTACATATTGATTTGGGACAAGTAGGCAGTGCAGTGGAGAGAGCACTAGGCCTAGAGTCCACTCAGACTCAGCCCCAAACATAGCTGAGTGACCCTGGGAAGCCACTCAACCCTGTGTGTCCCCGCCTGCCCCCCCCCTTAGCAAAATGAGCTGGAGAAGAGAAGGGCAAAGCATTCCAGCATCCATGCCAAGAAAACCCCAAAAGGGGTCACCAAGAGCTGGGCGCAACTCAAAAACAACTAAACGACAGCAAAAACATATTGATTTAAGTTTGCAAAAGTACTTCATAGGCGATCTGCTTTGGTCTACACAACTGCCTTGGGTGAAACATGCTATTATCATCTACATTTTACAGATGAGGATTCTGAAGCTGCCAGAAGTCAAGTGACTTGTCAAGGGTCACAAAACTAGATACAGTCTGAGACAGAGGATTTGAACTCAGGTCTTCCTGATTCCAAGGCTACCATAAAGATTCTTTACTTCAGCGTAGAAACACTTTGCATCAGAAACAAAAGGATGCCTTTTTCCCCCCTTTTCTTTCTTTTCAAGTAGGGTGTCACCTCCTGAGCAAGCTTGGTGAAGTGGAAGGAACAATATCCATTGCTAGCAATATCTGGGTTTGTTGTTTTTTGTCATTCTCCTACCTTAGTCCTAAATTCCCTTTTGGGCATTCCCTAAATCATTTAGCTCCCCCGACCCAAATTAAGGGTAGATTTCCCTTTGTTTGGTGTTTCAGTCCCGTCTGAATTCTGGTGATCCCACCTGGGGTTTTCCCAGCAAAGACCCTGGAACAGCCCACTATCTCTCTCTCCAGCTCACCCTACAGATGAGGAAACCAAGGCAAACAGGGCCAAGTGATCTGCTCAGGGTTACATAGCCAGTAAGTGTCTGAGGCCAAATCCAAACCCAGGTCTCCCTGACTAAAGGGGTGGAGTGCTCTCCATCTACTGCGTCACCCAACTAGTGGTTAAATTAAAAAACTGTATTTGTTTGCAAACCTTAGGATACTTTTTTCTTTGTGTCCCTTTCTTTTTCTTTTTTGAATTTAATATTTTATTTTTCTTCAGTTACATGTGAAAAGAATTTTTTGCATTTGTTTTAAAATTTTTTCAGTTCCGGGGGTGGCGAGGTGGTGCAGTGAATACAGCACCGGCCCTGGAGTCAGGAGGTCCTGAGTTCAAATCCAACCTCAGACACTTAGTACACACACACACACACACACACACACACACAAAACTAGCCGTGTGACCTTGAGCAAGTCACTTAACCCCCAACTGCCCTCCAAAGAGCAAAAAAAAAAATATTTTTTTTTCAGTTCCAAATTTTCTCTCTCCCTCTCTTCCCATCCTCCCTCACTGGGAAGGCAAGTGATTTGATATAGGTTATACATGTATAGTCTTACAATATGTTTCCATATTAGTCATGTTACAAAAGAAAACAGGCCAAAAAAAACCTCAAGAAAAATAGAGAAGTAAAAAAAAGTCTACTTCAGTCTGTGTTCAAACACCGTAAGCTCTTTCTCTGGGGATGGGTAGATGGCATTTTTTTTATCATAAGTCCTTCATAGTTGTCTTGGATCATCGTATTGCTGAGAATAGCCAAGTCATTCACAGCTGATCATCTTACAATATTGCTGTTACTTTGTACACTGTACATCTCACTTTTCATTAGCTCCTGTAAGTCTTTCTTGGTTTTTCTGAAAGCATCATGCTCATTATTTCTTATAGCACAGTAATATTCCATCATGATCACATACCATAATTTATTCAACCGTTTCCCAGTTGATTCTTCCAATTTCCAACTCTTGCCATCAGAAAAGAGCTGCTATAAATATTTTTGTACATATAGGTCCTTTTTCTTTTTTTGTATTTTATCTCTTGGGATACACACGTAGTAGTGTTATTGCTAGGTCAAAGGGTATGTGTAGTTTTATTTCTCTTTGAGTATTATATTTGAAAGTCATATTTTCTGTTCAGTTCTGATCTTTTCATCAAGAATGTTTGAAAGTTTTCTATTTCATTGAATGTCCATTTTCCCTACCCTCATCCCTCTGAAGGAGTCTATTCAGTTTTACTGGATAGGTGATTCTTGGATATAATCCTGGCTTCTTTGCCCTCTAGAATATCATATTCCAAACCCGCTGATTCTTTAATGAGAGTACTAAAGATACTAAATTTTGTATTATCCTAACTGTGGCTCCATAATACTTAGATTGTTTCTTTCTGGATACTTGCAACAACATTCCTAGGAGTTTGCATTTGGGGATCTCTTTCAGGAGGTGGTTGGTAGATTCTTTTAATTTCTATTTAACCCTTTGGGTCTAAAATATCTGAGCATTTTTCCTTGATAATATCTTGAAATATGATGTCTAGGGTCCCCACCCCCTTTGGATCATAGCTTTTAGGTTGTCTAGTAATTTTTAAATTATCTCTCCTGGAGCTATTTTCCGGGTCAGTTGTTTTTCCAGTGAAATGTTTCACATTGTCTTCTATTTTTTTCTTTCTTTTGGTTTTGTTTTATTGTTTCTTGATTTCTCATAAAGTCGTTAATTTCCATTTGCTCAATTCTAACTTTTAAGGAATTATTTTCTTTACTGAGCTTTTGTACCTCCTTTTCCATTTGGCCAGTTCTACTTTTTAAGGAGTTTTTTCTTTGGTGCATTTTTGTGTTCTTCTTCCCATTTGTCCAGTTCTGCTTTTCAAGGCAGTCTTTTCCTCTTTGACTTTTTGTAACTCTTTTTACCATTCCGCCTAATCTGTTTTTCAAGGTACTATTTTCTTCAGTATTTTTGTGTGTCTCATTTATAAAGCAAAGCTGTTGATTCATTTTTCATAATTTTCTTGGATCACTCTCATTTCTTTTCCCAATTTTTCCTCTACCTCTCTGACTCGATTTTTAAAATCCATTTGGAGTTCCTCCATGGCCTGAGACCAATTACTATTTTTCTTGGAGGCTTTGGATGTAGGAGCTTTGACTTTGTTATCTTCTGAATGTGTGTTTTGATCTTCCTTGTCACCATAGTAACTTTCTGTGGTCAGAATTTTTTTTCTATTATTTGCTCATTTCTCAGCCTAATTCTTGACTTTTAACTCTTTCTTAAAGTAAGGCTCTGCTTCTAGGATAGAGGGTGCATTGTCTCAAGCTTTAAAGGTTTTGTACAGCTATTTTCAGAGAGAATTCTAGGTACCTGTAAATTTTTAGTTTTTCCAAGGTGGTGTGATCTAAGGAGAGGTGTATTTACTACTCTCTTGACCTGTGAGTGACTACAGACATTCTTTTCTGCCCTGGAACTGTGAAGAGGGTTCCTCTGTTCTCCCCCGCACCCACCCTCATTGTGGTCACAAGCTCTGGTGTGCTAGTGCTCCTCTTCACCCTGGTACTGCCACCAAGGACTATGACCCAGATCTGAGTATGGACAAAGCAACAGAATCCTGCCTCAGTGCTAGCAAAAGACTCCTTTAATTTCCTTCTTATCAGTTGTTCAATCCCCTTATGGTCTGTGGTGGAAGTAGCTGCTCCTACTGTTTATTCAGCAGCTCCCAAGGCCTGCTCCTCATTTGTTGGGGCTGGGTCTGTGCTGGTGCAACCTGCCCTGTACTGTGTTCTACTCTCACCTGAGTGCAACAGACCCTTCCTGCGGAACCAAGTTGTCTTTGGCTGGAAAAATATTTCACCACATCTTTTTTTTTTTTGAGTTCTTCCACTCCAGGAATTGTTTTATGACATTATTTAAATGTATTCAGAGGGGTTTAGGGAAGAATGCAGGCAAGTCACTGTATTTTCTCCGCCATCTTGGCCTAGAGTAATTCTTTAATAAATACTTACAGAGTTGGAAGTTTGTTTTCTGGACAGAACACTTTTTCCAAACTATTTAATTCCTAACAGATTTTTAGAATAAGAAGTGACATTTCAAGATAATAAAATTCCATTTCCATGTTTAACAGGTAAGGAAACTGAGACATAAAGAGATGAATTGATTTCAAATTAACATCACTAGTTAGTGTTAAAGCCCATGTTAAGTGGTACATTAAAGTATATATGGAGTGTCGAGTTAGATGAGATCTGAGTCAAAGTATGGGTAGAGTCACGTAAATGAAATATCTCTCATATATCAATGGTTGGCAACCTGACCAAGAATAGGAGTTGTAAATACAGATTATTTGGGGGTACCTTTTTAATCCTTAGAGGACTTCTGGCATATTGAATTTGAAAATGATTTAATGTACTATCAAGGCACACTCAAACCAATTAGTTTTTCCCAGCTGATGAATTTGTTGGCATAACAAAATACAACCTGTGTCAGTTACAGTTTTTGAAAGAGGAGTCAACATTCCTCTGACTTGCTTTCCTTTAACTAATGGAATTTTCTGTGATGTTTACTTTAAGCAAAATCATAATTCATTCTAATCTCACATAAGCTTTGTGGAAACACTGTTTAAGGTTTCAAACGCCATATTTTCTCATTTTTAAGCAGTTTTCCATTTTAACCTGCTTCTCTATATCATCTTTTATAAGCCTGTTTTAGGGATTCCATCTTTTTCAAGAGAAAGGAAAAAGTTTTTTTGTACCTTGCAGCAGCTGTTATATTGGGAAATGAGGTTGCTGCTACATAAAATATTCTGCTTTTAGTCAAATACATGTTTATCCTATTTGCGCACTGTGATAGAAGACAAGTTTTTCTGAAGGGGGCAAGGGTGGGGGATAGCTTACTTTGATTAAAAGAACAAAACAGCCTTTAAGGTTTTTGAGCTAGGTGTCCATATAAAACTTGATATTTCATCATCTCCTTGGAAGTTTCCATTAGAGCCACCAAAGAAAGAGTTGGCCAGTTGGGTACCCAGTTACAAACTATTTAAACACTCAGTGACCCAAACAAGTTTTCAAAACTATCATTTGCAGAAATGTTGCTAATTCATGAAAGGAAGAGCTCCCATACATGGAGTCACGGAATTCCCAACAGTGATGAAATCACAAATACAACTACAAGGGTGGTATTCTCTCTCTCTCTCTCTCTCTCTCTCTCTCTCTCTCTCTCTCTCTCTCTCTCTCTCTCTCTCTCTCTCTCTCACTCTCACTCTCTCTCTTTCTCTCTCTGTCCCCCTCTCCGTCCCTCCCTCTCTCCCTTCTTCCCTCTCTGTTTCTCTCTTTCTCTCCCCCTTCCTCCTGCCCTCCCTCTCTCTTTCTCCATGTATGTATATGTACATGTTTTACACATACATATATGTTATAGAAATATATACTACTACCATGAGTAGGATGAAAGAAGTTGCTTCCAAGATTAGATTTGTTGCTTGGGAGTGGCTATTTTTGTGAGATTTTAGTTAATTCTTCTTATAGGTCAAAATTTGTCATGAATTTAAATTTTTATTTCATATGTACATGATTAATAAGCAACAGTTACTTGCTTAAAATATCCTTGTTAATTGTTTATTTCTCAATTTGACTATATTTGATTATATTTCAGATTCTGAAATACAGTCGGCAGCATAGTATAATTTGATTCTTTTACCTCTTGGCTTCTCAGAATTAAAAAAAATATATCGTCCCACTGTTCATCTTCCAAGATCTCTCCTTTATCTAGCTTAGCCTGGAGTACACAGCATAACTATTCAGCATATAGGCACTTAATATTGATTGATTGATTGATAAATAGAAAAAATACTGAACTCAGTGTAAAAAAAAACAAAACCCAACCACTGAGTTGGGATTTTGGGCCTGCCATTTAGCTTTATGACTCTGGGCAATCTTATTTACCCCTCCAATTCTCTTTGATCTGTACAATGGGAATTTTTTTTTCCTTTTTTAAACACCTGAACTCTCTCCTAAGATTGCTGTAAGAATCAAATGAAACAATATCTATAAAGTGCTTTTTAGTCATTAAGCACTAAATGCAAATGTCAGTCATCATGCAATAAACATGCTGCTGAAAAGCTGTCCGAAATAGCTGCCTGAGTTAAAGTGGGAATGATGAAGTTTTAGATGTTGTTTGAATAAACTGTGCTTGGTCTCTTCGAGTCCGGTCTTTGCTTGCCTACCCCTTAGTCAGGGACAGGGCCTCTTTTGAAAGCAGGCTTTCAGGCTCATGAAGCTGCATTGTGTAAACATCTTAAGCAAGAATTTATCCTCCAGAAGGCAGCCAAATGAACAGTTCCAACCTGGTTAGGGTTCTCTTCAAGCTCAAAGCAGCATGTTTTCTCCTTAAATAGATAAACATAGTGATAAAGTCCTATAACAGTAGTGAGGTCAAAAGCAATAATGGATCATGATCGGAAACAAAATTGATGACGGATTACTGTGTAATTCCTTCCCCCGAACAAACTGCACAAAGCAAGTAAATTGCAAGTTAGATGTGTTTCTTGCCTACTGAGATTAGAAAAATTGCTTCACTCCAAGCTGATGAAGCATTTAATTTGTTTTTATATATGCTTTGGAGCTAAATGACCTTGCAATGAGATCACATTTCCAGAAATCAGAGGTGAGAATATCTATCAGAGCATCTGATTCATCCTGGTACTGGTTGATAGTATAATGTGAGAGTAGGATTTAAAACAACAACAACAATTAGCAGAAATGTAGTTTTTTAAAGGGAGCTAAGACTATGGAGTGTCTATCCTCTTCCAACCCCTTCTGTAGCTTCCCCCAAAGCCTGTTGTTTCCTCCCCCCC
>JAQQSW010012417.1:0-12529 GCA_028646575.1 Pseudocheirus occidentalis
TTTTGGGACTCAGTGTTATGGTTTCTGAATAAAGACCTTGGTTCTGCCTTCCATGTGGAGAGTGTGCTACATTTTGTGATCCAAAACTATACCAGCATATTCATAACCATCATGGGTGTTGTGAATATCTCATTATTGATACAGGGGGCACCCCGCAGTTGGGGAACAGCTGAGCAAATTGTGGTCTATGAATATGATGGATTATTGTGCAGTGAGAAATGACCCTAGGGACTGTTTCAAGGAAATATGGGAAGATTTGTCTGAACTGATACAGAGTAAAGTGAATAGAACCACCAGGAAAACAAGAGATAAAAATCCCCAAATTATAAAGTCAAACAACCTTTAAACATTAAGGACAATGATCAGTCCAGTGACCAGCTACAACCTCAGAGCACTGAAGCTGGTTGCCCACCTTCTGGGAGAAAGTGGATGAATGAAAAGCATGGAATGAGATGGGGTTTTGTTTTTTTGGACATGGCCAACGCGAGAATGTGTTTTGCTTGTCTATGTACATTTCTTACAAGGTTTTTTTCCCTTCCTTCCTTTGTTCCTTCTTTTTTTTCCATTGAGGGCATGGTGGAAGGCTTCTTGAGAAAATCAACTTTTGTTTGTCAGAAAAAAAGGAATATGAGGAGAACCTCGGCACACCTTATACTCTAGCGAGACAGTCGAGGCTATCCCCCACACTCTCCTGCTCCGGTCCCTGAGGGAGATGTGACCCTGCCGGCCAAGGTCAGCTCCTCTTCTTCTTCCTTTGATCTCATTCCTTCTGAGGCTCTAACCTTCAGCCTTTCGGGAACAAGTGGCTCCCTCGGTGGTGACAGCAGATGTGCCCAGACCTCTCTCACTCTTCAGAACCACTGCTGCCAGACCCCTGGCCCCTCCGCTCAGCCTCTTCCTTTTCCTAGTGAAACCTCAGAAGACAAACCCAGACATTCATCCGCACCGTGTCATGGCTGCCATCCTTTCCTCCATCTCTTCAACCTTTCGTAATCCAGCTTCCGCCAGCTTGTCCAAGGAAATCGTCCTCTCCCTCGTCCTAGGGGGAGTGAGAGCGCTCCTTTCCGCTCTCCTTTGTCATTTCAGGAGCTCTCTTTAGTCATTCAGTCAGTAAGCACTTATTAAGCACCTGCTGTGTGCTGGGCGCAGTGTTAGGTACCAGGAACACAGAAGAAGGCGAGAACATGCCCTGTTGCCCAGGAGCTCCGGTTATAATGGGGATAGGGAGGCAGATTCCATATCTGCGGAGGCCGGGCGGGTCCCAGCGGATCCCGAGGCTCTGCCCTGAGCTTGTGTGCTCTCTGCCTCTCTGCCTCTCTCATCCTTTAAAAGGCAATGGGTCACTCACCCCAAAGATTCCCATAATTTTTCACTACCTTCTAGTACATCCTTAGGGGATTATATCTATACTAGAATCACTCATTCCACTACCTTTTGGAAGATGAAATTAGCATTATAAATTGAAAAGTTGTTAGCTGCTCTGATTTTGGCAGATAAAGGAGGGACGGAGACAGAGACAGAGAGACAGAGACGGAGTGCTCCCTTGCAGACTAGCAGCCCTCTGCACGATCTTTGCCCTCTCTGTATCTCCTTCTGAGATTGTTGTCTACTTCCCCTTTTGGTCCATATGGTTGACAGAATGCTCAAGTGACAAAAATCACTTTTCTTTCTTCCTACACTGACCTTCAGTCCACATACCTCCACCATGTTTCTCCTCTCTTGTTCCTATCTCGCTGTATAATACACGGTGCTCTCCCCAGGCAGTCATATTTCCATCATAAATTCCATCCCCCAAGTCTCAATGGCATATCTTAGTCAAATTTCCCTTCTTGTGTCAGAAGCTCTTGTTCACCTTGTTATTGCTTTCCATTTGTGTAGGATTAGAATCATTTGAGATCATGAATTAGCCTACTGGGCCATTTCTTAAAGTCTGTCTCTTGTGAACATCTCTATTTCTGAAGTGCTATTCTGGCCTCATTGCAGCTACTTTATATGGTAGATATATAAAGGAGTCTGTGTGTGTGTGTGTGTGTGTGTGTGTGTGTGTACCCGCGTGCATGTGCGCCTGTCTGTTTAATCCCTCTCCTTTTCAATTTAAAGTCTTTTTGAATAGATTTTCAGGATTGCAGGGGAAAAACATTCTTCTGAGCCTTTTTAAAGCATTCTCTACTTTCCATCTCTGGGCAGGAACCTGCCATTCTTATATTTTAAGCCATATTCCAGGAATTCAAACCCCACTTTCTGCTATCATCTTTCCAGGCAGCTTCTCACTTCCCAGTTTGGCTTTTTTTTGCATTCCTTGTATGGGCATCATTGATGACAGTGCCACCTGTGCCCTTGTCATCCTGAATGTCTTGGCCAAGATTTATCACTGTGTTTAGCAGTGCTTCCTAGGCGTTTTCTGGAAGTATCATCATGGAAAAGCCAAAGTGGGAAGTAGCCAGGTACGAGGTCTTTGGTGTATTTCTCTGTTATGTCTAGGATTTGAGCCCTCTAGGGTGATAAAAGGCCTCCTTCTATTGCTTAACAGTTCAGCTGATTGATAGAAGTACCCATGAGCCACTGGATGCCATCAGCCATTGCTGTGTCCTGATTGCTTAGTGGGCAGCAGCTATGTGTGCATTTGGTCATCCCCTGGAGGACAAAAAGCTAATTCCTACTCATGTTCAGGTTCTTCTCTGCAGGAAGAGTCATGCACTATCTGCATCTATGCCAACACCCATTTCTATGTCTGCATTTGTACCTACATTGATATTTGTATCAACAGCTACTTCTATATCTCCATCTATAGGATCTATATCTATAACTCCTATACCTATATCTATATCATGTGTGTATTATGTTTGCATGTGTATATGTACATGTCTCTCCATCCATCTATCTATCCATATGTTTTTTTGTCTGTTAGCCTCTCTTCTCCTCTGTTACTTCAAACCCTTTGCTATACTGAGGAAGGCACTTCATAATTGTCATCTTTTTCTTCTTCCTCCTTCTCCTCTGGTTCTTTCTTTCTCTATAGAACTGCCTTCTCTTGGTTCTCCTCCTTTTGATTGAATAATACTTTTAAGACTCATTTACTTGGACTGCCAGGTCATGCGACCAACATGCTTTGAAGACTCATTGACTTAGACTTCAGAGTCATGTGAGCAACAAGACAGAGAACTAGACTTTTTCTTTTCCTCATATAACCATTCAAACCTCTTTGAAGTAGAAAGTATGCACCCCAAATAGAACAAATTCACATAATCATGTCCAGGACACTAGAAATTCCAAAGATAATAATGTGAAACAGGGGTGGCTAGGCAGCACAGTGAATAGAGCACCGGCCCTGGAGTCAGGAGAAACTGAGTTCAAATCCGGCCTCAGACACTTAACACAAAAACTAGCCATGTGACCTTGGGCAAATCACTTAACCCCAAATGCCCTCCAAAAAAAGCAAAAAAAAATGAAAATAATGTGAAACACACATAGCACCTCCCCCAAACTATGCTATTGGCAGTGAAGCTGCCCTAGCCAACACAAAAACCCTGGTTCCCCTCCTCTGTTTACACTGTCTTAAGGAAGTTTGCTGTAGTTTTGGTGCCTAATGTCCCAGAAGTATATTATGCTGCAAGAGAGTAGAGGAGGGAACTGAGGGAATGAGTCTGAACACATGTCTGGGTTTGAAATAGAGCACAACCTCACACTCCAAAACCCTCACTCCTCCCAGAGCCTCAGATAGATATCCAGACTCAAAATGACAAATCATCCCTGGCTTCAACCACAGTTATCTAGACTGCCAGGTCAGAGAACTGAGGAACATAGGAAATGGGACAAGATGTTGTGTATGGAAAATATATGAGACTCCACCAAGCCTAAAAGAAATAACCCAGCATCCAATTGCAGTCAATTCTATCCTCCCAAAAGTCATTTGTGACAGGACCCTAACCTGTTGGACTATGACTCACTCAACCTGTGAGAAAGTAGAGATGTTTTGAGTTCCAGCCCTGAGAGAAACCACTATCAGAAAGGAGAGAGTTAGAAAGTGAGCAATAGAGGAAAATAAGGGTGAAAAGATTGGACTCATCAAAGATATCAGGAAGAAGAAAACTTGAGGACCTGGAATGGAAACAAATAAATCCACAAGGAAAATATTAAAAACAAAACATAATATGACTTCCAGTAAATAAGTTCAGATATTTATGGAAAAAATACTGCATGATAAAGGGAAATGATCCAACATTTGATGAGAGAGAAAAGTGTATAGAATTTGAAGAGAATCACAAAATGGTGTTCTTAAGTTGTTTAAAAAACAAATTAGAATTATAAGAGCAGAATTTATATCCTGCAAAGGAAAAAATGCAGAAAAATAAAATTGAATCTGTGATGGTAAATCTCACTTTGATAAAGTTTCTTTCATCAAAGAAACAAAAATGAAAGCAATTATTTAGAATTAATATTTGGGGTTTTTTTGGAGAGGGGAAGGCAGGGCAATTTGGGTTTAGTGACTTGCCCAAGGTCACACAGCTGGTAAAGTGTTACGTGTCTGAGGTCAGATTTGAACTCAAATCCTCCTGACTCCAGGGCCTGGTGCTCTATTCACTGTACTACCTAGCTGCCCCAGCTATTTAGAATTCAAATAACTAAACTGAAGGACAATCTTAGAAGAGAGGGAAAAAACCAATAAAAACATAATAGATTATACTTTCTTTCTAATCAAAACATAGTAATCTCAAAGACAGGATGTTTAGAGACAATTTAAATCAACAGGGAAAATACTAATAGCACAAAGAGGTATCTCAGAAGAACATAAGTCAAAAGATTTTAATATCACAGTAAAACAAATGATAAAGAAACCTATTGACCACAATCCTGCTGTTCTGCTGACAATAGAAAATGAAAAATCAATTGAAAGAACTCATAGATTGGCTCCAGTAAAACAAAACAACAAAAAGCTAAACAAGAGTTTAAATCAAAAACATCAAGTTTGGCACGTAACCAGGAGAAAGGAGAGTCAAATCACACACCCACCAGAAAACACAAGAAGGAATAGAATATTATGTGTTCCAAAGAGGGATGGAGCTTAGGATGCAGCTCAGACTGAATGATATACTCTGAAAATCTAAGCTTAACCATAAATGAAAATTATGGATGTTCAGTAATGAAGAGTTATTTAAACTCTTAGAAAGAAAGCCAATTATGAAGAGACTGCTTCTCAAACAGTTCAGCCAAGAGAAATACAAAGAGGGTGAATGAATGTAGTAGCCAAGGAAAGCAATAACAGAGCAACAGCAGAAAGACCAGTGAGAGAAATTTTACAATGTATATGAGGGGAGGAGGTTGAAGGCGGAATTCAGGTGGAGGAAACAGTTGAGAGGTAGGCCTAAGACACCATGGACAGAACCTTGTGACATCCTATAGGCAAATTAGTATTTTCACAAAATGGGAGGGTACATAAAATGGGGGAGGGTGGCAGGGGAACAGAGGAGAGTGATGTGATGTATCTAGATCAAATCAAGGGCTAGCAACGAGGGAAGGATGATCCCTATTGTCTCAGGAAGAAAAAAGCCAGTAGGGGAGTGGTTGAGGAGGTGGGGAACAATCTAAAAGGGGAGGCGAAGGAGAGAGAGACCTTGCTTTGGTGGAGAGAAGGGGTAACACTGATGAATACTCTGAGTGAAAAGACACATTCTGTGAAGGGAGATGGAGATCTGCTGAGTATTGTCTTGAAGATTCAGTGATTCAGTACCTGAAAAAAATCAATCATTTTACTTCAGGAGGGAGGAACTTGGGATTTCTGGAGGTAATTGGCACATGGGGGAATAAAAAGGCACAGACTTGGGAGACTTTGAGGTAAATGGGGGGAAGTATAGGGACAAAATATAGCTCAAAGGTGAACTACATGATCAGGGACATGGGGGAAGGGGTCCTATCATGGGGTAATGTCCTCTCTGTCACCTGCAAGAATTGACATTGTTCTGAGAGTGAAGCTCAGTGAGAAAATGGAATCCATGGTACAAGATCTACCAGGTAATGGCAGAAACTGATGAGATGGAAAAGCCCAGAGTGTATACCTCAGAAGCTCTGATTCCATGAGGAATAGAAAAAATAGACAATGACTAGATAATGATAGCAGTCATCAATTAGAGAATGAATGTCTAGTATAAACAGAGAGAATAGTTCATGAAGAGAGCAAGAGAAATTGCCTCTGAAAGGGGGTATACAAGTTAAAAAAAATCTAATGGACAGGTCTAGTTGAAGGAGAAGAGAGGGGAAAAAGATGAAAATGTATATTATTAAGAAGACAAGAGATAGAGACACCTACAAAAGATAAAATTGATAACTTTGATGACATTAAATTGAAAAACTTCTGCACAAACAAAATACACGTAGGATAAAAAGGGAAGTAGTGGAATGGTAAAAAAAATCTATAAAAAAACTTCATGAAAGTTTGGTATTCAAGATATTTATCCATCCCTCCCTCCCTCCCTCTATTTCTCCTTCCCTCCTTTCCTCCCTCTCTCCCTCCCTCCATCCATCCATCCCATCCATGGATTAGAGGTCACAATGATGATGTAAAAAATGGCAGACACCCACAAACATGCTTTTTAAAAGATTCATTTACTCATTCATTGTCCTTGCCCCAGTATCTCCATTTGAGTATCTCCTAAGGATCTGTCTTAGATCCTTTTCCTTGCATTCTTGGCAATCTCATCTGTTCTTGTTAAATTCAATTATCATCTATATAAATTAATCTAAACTCTACAAATCAATCTGTACTTGCTCTCCCAAATTCTATTTTCACATCATCAGTTACCTGCTGGGCGTTATCACCTCCTGGGTGTCCTATCATCATCTAAAACTCAATACATCACCCTGGAAGATGCCTACTCCATCATACTCCAGCATCCTTCTTACGTTGGAGGATCTCTGAAACGGGTTATCTTTTTGGCTGTGGGTAGCTATTGCTGCAGATGCAGCTTTTTACTTTGATAAGGATTATCTTTTTGGGTCAGGATGTATAGGACTTACCTATACCCACCTCAACAGGCCTTGGGCATCCCCGGCTCCCACTTATTCTGGGAGAAACAGCTGTACAGAAGACTCTGGACACAGGACTTGCTTCTAGCTTTTCTTGAGAGTACTTTCTCTTTCCCTGGTGTGGCTGGATCTGCTTATCCTTCTCCTTCTCTCTCCTTTTGCTCCACCTCCAGGGCCCCTTGGGTCTCCTCCCCTGGCTGTACCCTCACCACAGTGAGCCAATCGTGCACCACCCCGAAGGTAGAGAGGCCATACCTCCTTTTCCATGTATGCCTTCCTCCGACATGTGCAATCCTGCTTTTTACAGATAAGCGCAGTCCTTGCATTCTACCCCCAAGTGATCACATGCACTCCTGTTAGCTGAGGGTCGGTCCAACCCACATCTCACAGTGAAGTATCAACGACCCTCTTTAGGAGTCTCCACCCCACGTGAGGTATCAGAGACCTTACAGATCTCCATCCTCCTTCTTGTAATAGAAAGATCCATGCACTTCTATAATCCCTTCCCATGATTGACCAATTTCTCCTACAGTTTTCATCTTAAGAAAAGCCCCACACCAGTCACATTCATTTCTTCATTTTTCTCTAGACCCTTCTCTTGACTCTCTGGACTTCTTTCTTGGCCATGTCCCTATGAGGGTCCCCTTTTTTCTCTCTGCACTTTTTTTTACTCCCTTTTGTGTGCTATTTTCCTTTACTAGAAAGTAAGCTCCTTCAGGGCATAAACTGTTTTTCTTTCTCCTCCATTTGTACTCTTGGTACCTAGCACCATGCCTGGTCCATAGCTTGACAAATGGTTGTTGACAACATCAA
This sequence comes from Pseudocheirus occidentalis, assembly GCA_028646575.1. Classification (NCBI taxonomy): domain Eukaryota; kingdom Metazoa; phylum Chordata; class Mammalia; order Diprotodontia; family Pseudocheiridae; genus Pseudocheirus; species Pseudocheirus occidentalis. The sequence continues at coordinate 7,834 of JAQQSW010012417.1, forward strand.
AATCAAAACGAATTTAAACTCATTATCTTTTCCGCATGCTCCTTCACACTTCCCTGTTTCTACTGAGAACAGTGTCACCCTCCCAGGCTGCCTGGGTCATGACCTCAGTACCATCTTTGACTCTTCTCTTCTCTTAACCTGACATCCCATCAGTTGCTAGGTTTTGATGGATCCCAATTCCTTTCAAGTACACTTTTTTTCAAAATCATTCTGCTAGTTTGACCCCACATCACTTCTTGCTTAGATTGTTCTAACAACTCCACCAAACTTTTCTGTCTGCATTCTCTCCCTTATCAAATCTATTCTCTACAAAGCTGTCGAAGTGACATATCCAAAAGCCCAGGCCCATTTAGGCCCCTCCTATGCTCAGATGCTTTGATAGCTCCCTACGGATCTCAAGTAAAATGCAAGTACCTCATCCTGACATATAAGACCCTGAACAAACTGACTTTTCCCTGCCTGTCCAGTCTTACGTCAGACCAACCAAGTTTATGCTTTGTTTCAGCCAAACTAGCCAGTTAACTATTTCTAAATGTGCTTTTCCCCATCACCATATTTTGGTAACAACTCTTCTCCATGCCTATAATCATAGAAATGCACAGTTTGAGACTTTGAAGGATTCCTATTAGCCATCCACTTCAGGCTACACCTAAAACAAAGGGGAGGAGGATACTTCCAGAATGTTTGGAAGCTTTAGTTTGGCCATCTATAAGCAAAAGCTACGTGGTTACCTCTTGGCACGGTGTTATACGAATTATGTTGCGCTTTTCTGGTATCAATTGGATGAAATCTCTGCTGCCATATCTTTCAGCTCTAGATTCTATGACTCCAGGAATGAGGAACAGAGGGCGGTGCCTTCTCTTCTCCCCTCTACATCTTACACTCCCTAGCTTCCTTCAAGACTCAGCTGCTGGACTGCCTCTTACACCAAATCTTTATTGAACCTCCCAGCTCCTCTTTAGACAGCTGGAGAGAGATTAGGTTTCTGGTCAATTGTGCTGAGGCTTAATGCCAAAGAGACTGATTATTCAACTCCCAGGGGGCTCTTTTGGACAGTCTACCACTGACCACTGCTATATGGCTTGATCAGTTTACGTCTTATTCTCTGGAACATTCTAAGGTGATTAGACCCTAGAATTCCTTTGTTGTTCATCTGTTTGCTTGGTTATTTAGACTTTGCAGTGCCCATTTCCTCTTCACCCCCTTCCCCCTTCTCCCCCTTCTCCCCCTTTCCCTCCCATTAGACATGAAGATATGAATACCATCATTGAGAACTCATTAGAAGAGCTTGGACACTTGATACCATTGTAAGAATCAGTTGGTTTGGATTTCTTTATTTGATAACTAGGATTTTAAAAACCTTTCTTAAGTAAAGGGTAGTTGATTCCAACTTCAGACAGCTCAGACCTGGTTGGCTCTAATAGCCCCACCCCTATATTGACTCCATAAGGAATTTTCTGTTCTCAAAACAGGGAGCATCTGATCACTGTCCCAGGCTAAGCATCCTCAGCCAGTGGGGACAACTGTCCCCTTCTGGAAGCCCTTTAGACTGGGGCTTCCTAAAATGGGGCCTATTGCATATGTTTCAAGGGGTCTATGAACCCGGAAGGGGGAGGGATTTCCTTTGTAATCCGCTGTATTTAATTTCATGCATTTAAAGCACATCATTTTGAGAAGGAAATTATCCATAGGCTTTACCAAAGCAAAGGGGCTGCCAAAGGAGTCAATGAGCAAAGAGGTTAATAGCCCTCTGTCTGGTGTCTTTTTGTCTCTACGGCTTTGCTTTGATCAATCATCTGGCACACATTTGCTATATCCAAACATATGACATTTTCCAAGTGAAAGAGAAGAATGAGCCCAATCTAAATGTCTTGTGTGCAGAGGTGGGGGGTCCATGGATAGGTGTTTCCCAGTATTTCCAGGCTTTGCACCACCTGGAATAAGGGCTTAGTGAACATTAGGATCAACGAGACAGGACTTGGTATGGCTCAGCCTCTTCTGTACTCCTGGGCTCCTTGTGCCAGGTGGTGCAGGAGGCAGAACACTGGGCCGAGTCAGGAATGCACATCTTCCAGACTTCAGATCTAGTTTTAGATACTGTAAAGTGAGTCACTTAACCTTCTTTGCCTCAGTTTCCTCATCTGTAAATTGGGCTGGAAAAGGACATGGATAAACACTGCAGTATCTTTGCCACGAAAACTCCAAATGGTGTTCTGGGAAGTTGGATAGGACTGAAAAATGACTGTGCCCCAAGAGGCAGCTTGATGCCTGCATGCAGAGCTCAGGCTATAGCTCTTCTAAATGTTGGTAGTGGGACGACGCCCCTCCACTGTCATCCTTCCCTATTGGCTACCACCATCTATACTGGTCTTGGGCCCGTCAAGAGTCTGCCTGTAGTATGGAAGCCCTGGGAGGGCCAGCCAAAGGATGACAGTTTCGAGTCTGTCCCTAACAGCGGGCTGTTAGTCCAGTGACTGAGAAAAGGTGGAGGAATCTTTGGGGCAGTGGTTTAGGTATTCAGTGATTAATTAAGCAATTGGGTAATGACCCTGTGGCTTCAGAATATCATGAACTGATTTACAAAGGCCTGAAAGACTCACTGCCTTGGTCCAGTGAGGGAGGGGTTGAAATGGCTAAAATCCTTGAAGCACTGAGTGAGCTCGGTGCATTATGCCCCTTATGTGCCCATTTGGGAACAAGGAATAAGCTGGCTTTGGGGCTACAGGGGTTTGGAGTGGCTGGGCATGTGCCAGTCCTTGGGTGATGAAATCAAGAAAGAACACGCATCCTCCCTTCTCATATCTGTTGTGTGAGATATGTTGGGGGCATACATGCCCAGAGCAATGATGCTCTCTTGTTTTCAGGAGGTGGGTGCTGCCTCCTGAGCCCTCATTTCCTGCTCTCACATCCTGTCTCAGGAAGGTTCTCCTAAGCCTTCCTCAGAGCTCTCTGCCCCCTACTCCACCAGAGCTCCCTCTTGATATCCCCCCAACAAGCTGTCTGCCTCTTACCCTAAACACCCCCCCTTCTCTTGGTGTGTGTCCATGGAGCCCTCAGATTCCCACAGGGATCACCTTGGTTGTTTCCAGGGGGAAGAAGCTGCCCTGCCTGTCTCTGCCTTCACAGATCCTGGCTTCTTTACCAGTGCTGCCTGTATCTGCCCCACACAGGGCACTGAGCACATGCTGCTTCTGATTGTGAGTATGCCTCTCCAAAGTTTAACATATGGTCACAGCTGGCTTTGCTATGAGTTACAGGGCCCTGTGGACAAGGATTCCTTGCATCCCCTGAAGTCCTTCATAAGGTACTAGGTACAGGTACAAACTACCAGGAACACAAACATTATGAGGGCCATATTGGTCAACTAATTGAGGGCTTGGAAGGGACTCTAGGTCCATGTCTGCTTACCCATCCTCTGAAAGTGCATACTCAGTGAGCTCCCAGCAGGCTCCCTGGAAGGCCCTCATAATCCTCAGTGCCTCCTCCCTGGGCTCAGGAAAGGCCATTCCCCGAGTCCAAATGTGTGGTAATGAGGCACACTAGACTGTTCCTATAGAGACCTATAGCCATCCCCATACTCTGTGATTTAGTAACTCTGGCCTCCTTCACAGGAGGGTCTCCATCTCCCATCTCTTTGCCTTTACGCTGGCTACACTCAGATGGACAATTGGCTTCCCTCAGGCCTCCTTACTTCTACCCCCTGGCTTTCCTGGCTTCTTTCAACATTTAGTTCAAATCTGACCTTTTTCAAGAAAGGTTTACTACCTCCCTGCCCCTCCTTTGCCATGTCTATAATCTCCAATCCATCTTGTATTTGTCTGGTTTGCGTATAGTTATTTTCATGTTGTCCACCACTTTAGACTGTGACCTCCTGGAAACCAGAGGCTGTCTTTGGCTTTCTTTATACATCCAGCATTTAGCAGTGTTTGCAATAGAGTAAGCACTTAGGAAATGCTTTGTGATGATGATTCGGAAGATGTGAATTGCCCACACTTGGTGCAGTTTCTATGGCTGGCCCTTTTTAAATTGTTTCCCATGAATTCCATCTTTTGTCCTGATCACCTTAGTTGCTTCTGTCCATGGTACCAGACCTGGTCTGTCCAGAGGGGCAGTTGTTTTTTCTCCTCGTTCCCTTTCAGATTAAAGCCTCCAAATGACATTGCAGAAGGCTGCAGGCAAACACGATTCCTTCAGAGTGTTCCATATATATATTTTTTTTTTTATTTTAATTTATTTTCTTGATTACATCATTCATTTCCAGTTTTGAGTTACAAATTTTCTCCCCTTCTTTCCCCTACCACCAAGCCCAAAACAGTGATCCCACCGTAAAGCTCCTCCCACAATCTGTTCCCTTTTATGTCCTCCTCCAACAGCCCTCTAACTTTCTAGTAGGGCAGGGAGGATCTCCCTACCCCCATCCCTGTATGTCTTATTTCCCAGTTGCATTTGATTATATAGCTGTAAATTCTAGATTGTTGCAATTCCTCCCTTGTCACCCACTCCCACTGGAAGGAGCAGCAATTTAATACAGGCTATACATGTGTAATTATGCAGGACATCTCCATGGTGGGCATATTGTGAGAAGCTGATTGTATGTCCCTCCTTCCTATCCTGCACCACCCTTGTTCTGTTCTCTACCCTGTCCCTGTCCCTTTACTAAAGTGTGTGCTTCCCGAAACCCTCCCCCCCACCCCAC
>JAQQSW010012418.1:0-12529 GCA_028646575.1 Pseudocheirus occidentalis
CACACACACACACATACACAGGTATAGATAGGAGGGCACAGAATGAACTGAATAGGAAGGAATTATATTTAGAAGGTGAAATTTAGTGGTGAGAGAGGAACATAATTCGAGGAAATAGGGAGAGACAGGATGGGGTTAATTATCTCGTATAGATGAGGCAAAGGATAACTGTTATAATGGATGGGAAGAATAGGAAGACAAAAGGGAGTGGGTCAACCTAACTCTCACTGAATTTGGCTTAGGGAGTAAACAATATACACACTAAATTGGGTATCTTGACCTACAGGAAGGTAGAGGGAAGGGGATGAGAGGAGGGATGATGAAGGGGAGGGCAGGTTGGGGAGGAGGGTTGTTAGAAGAACACATTCTGTAAAGGGGCAGGGACAAAGTAGAGAATAGAAGAAATGGGGGGGGGACAGGATGGAGGGAAATATAGTCAGTCTTTTACCATATATCCACTATGGAAATGTTTTGTGTAGCTACACATGTGTAACCTATATTGAATTGCTTATCTTTCCATTAAAGGTGGGTGATGAGGGTGGAAGAAAAAGAGTCTTCAATTCAAAGATTTAAAATTAAATGTTTAGAAAATAAATATTATTGTTATTATTATTATTATTTTAGTTATTATTATCATTATTATTATTATTTACTTGCAATTGGGGAATAAGATATACAGTCACTGGTGGTATGGAGATTCATATTGCTCTACCACAAAGTCAGAGGTTGATTGGCGGAGGATATATGAAAGAGCAGATTGAGGGTGGGGGCATACAGGAGGATCATTGTTTTGTGGTGGTAGGTAGGGGAGAGACAAGGAGAAAATTTTTCACTCAAAATCTTGTGGAAATGTATGACACAAACTAAAAATAAACATTAAATTTAATTTATAAAAATAAGCAAATCACTCAGACAATCAAGGTATAGCATTCACCATATTACAACTTATAGAAAATCAAAACCTAGTATTTACAACAACTTATCATTAAAATGGCCACATTGTTTTGACCAAAAACAATCCTTTAGTTGTTTATTTAGTTTATTTAGTTGACCAAAAACAATCCTTTAGTAACTCAAGCACTAAATCATCCTTCAGTAGGGTTGCCTCCTTACTCAGTCATGCAATCATCTCAAAATACAATAGTCAAAGATTTCCACTCATGGGGCACACTACATTACAAACAGTCACTTATTCATTCTTTAAACACTAAGTACAATCATTTAGTCAATCAATCATTCAGTCATCCTTCATCATTCACTATTCTATGACAGGACAATACTCAGACCCTCCACCCCTAGGTCACTAGTAAATTTACAATTCCTCAGTCTGTACACAGTATCCAAGGAAAGTCTTCTTTCAGCTTGACTTGGGGTGGTTTCTCAGATTCCCTGGATCACCTTCCATGGTCCCAGATCCTACCTGGATTCACCAAACTGTCACCTGGGTTTAAAGGCAGACAGCTCCCATATCCTTGTCCAGTTGTCCAAGCATTTCCTGCTCCACAACAGAACTCAGAGTGTCTAGTCCATCTTAAAGGCCTCACCATCTCCATTCCTGGGAAGTCAAGGCCCAACAAAATCAGAAACAGACAAAGTCTCGGCATCCCATTCATACTTTTTCAGTCTCTGGACAGCTCTGGATAGCCCTCAGACCCAGAAGTCTTAGGTGGCTCACACCATCCAGGTTTTCACAATCAAAACCATTCTCTTCAGTCTGAGAGGTGGGGTAGGGGAGGTTTCTCCCTTAGCCTCCTCACCTCCTCTTTAGCCTCCTCCCGACTGGTGCTTCTGCCTCCATGGTGCTCCAAGAAATTCTGATTTAGTTTTCAATGCTCATTTCTCTTCTTGATTCTAAGTCTAGCAGTAGCAGCCCAGCCTCCAGATGCTGCTGAAAGAAACTTTCTCTCTCTCTCCAGTAGAACAGCTTCTGCCACCAGATTCTTGTCTCAAGAAATTTTGACTGTCTCTCTGTGGGGCTTTTCCCTATATACACACAGCATGAGCTGCTTCCTGTTTCTGCCAACCTCTTCCAGTTACACCAGGAACAGGGGTTCATACCTTCTGCTTCTTTCACAGAGGCTTGATTAATTACTAACTGCTAAGTACCTGTTTACTTGCCAGTCCAAAGGGGTCTTCAGATTCAAATTACATTAAAATTGCATTCCACCCCTCTAGGATCCTTGGCCTTAGAATTTCAATCTAAATGGCCATGGATCTTGGAACAAATAGATGCACTATACTTTGTAATACTGCCAACTATGCCATAATGTAATGCCATAAAGCAGCAGCTTTTCAAAAGGATGCTACTGTGAAGCACTTTTAAGATTCTGATTATATAGTATAGTGAACACTCTATTCCATTAAAAATCAAAGCAAAACATGCACAGAAATCAAGGTACTTAATTCATAATATTACAACTTATCACAGATAATCAAGATACAGTATTCACAACAATTTATCACAGAAAAATGGCCACATAGCTTCTACTACAGTGGTCACAGATTTTTGAACCAAGAACAATAATTTAGTAACTCAAGCATTCACAAAATCCTTAATTCAATCAAAAAGTACAATAGTCAAAGTTTTCCACTCATGGGCATAGTGAGTTACAAATCTATTGCTTATTCAGTCATCAATCACTAAGTACAATCATTTATTCAATCAATCATCCTTCATTTTTCAGTATTCAATCATCAGAAAATACACACACCCTCAACCCCTGGGTCACTAGCAAATCATAAACTTTTTGTCAGTACACAGTACACAGTATCCAAGTAAAGTCTTCTTTAAGCTTGATTTGGCGTGGTCCCTCAGATTCCCTGGATCCACTTCCAGGGAGAAGTGTATGTGTGTACATGTGTGTGCATGTATACATAGACAGAGGGTACAGGATGAGTTGAATATAAAGGGATGATATTTAAAAAATAAAATTAAGAGGTAAGAGAGAAATATACTGAGAGGAGGAGAAAGGTAAAGATAGAATAGGGTAAATAATCTCATATAAAAAGGCAAGAGAAAACTCTTAAAATGGAGGGGAAGAACAGGAAGGTGAAAGAAAATGAGTCAGTCTTACTCTCATGGAATTTGGATGAATAACATACATACTCAGTTGGGTATCTTACCCTATATGGAAGTAAGGGGGAAGGGGATAAGAGAGGGGTGATGGAAGGGAGGGCAGATTGGGGGAAAGGGTAGTTAGAAGAACACACTTTTTAAAAGGGACAGGGTCAAAGCAGAATATAGAAAATTTGGGGGGCAGTATAGGATGAAGGGAAATACAGTCTGTCACAAAATAATTATTATGGAAACATTTTGTGTATCTACACACGTACAGTCTATACTGAATTGCTTATCTTCCCATTGGGGGTGAGTGAAGGGAGAAGAAGGGAAAGAATCTGGAAATCAACATTTTAAAAACAAATGTTAAAAAATAGTTTTTACATGCAACTGGAAAATAAGATATACAGGCACTGGGGTATAGAAATCCATCTTGTCCCACTAGAAAGTTAGAAGAGGTATGGGGGAGGATATAAGAGAGAGCAGATTGGGGGAAGGGTTATTCAGTAGTCTCACTATCTTGGGGGAGGGGATAGGGGAAAGACAGGGAGAAAATTTGTAACTCAAAATCTTGGGGGAATGAATGTTAAAAACTAAAAATAAGTTTTAGAAAACTGAAAAAAAGAAACACATTTGAAGTGGAGGGATACATGCAGAGTTAAAGACTAGATCAGAATATATTATGCTTATGTTGAAGTAAAAAATAAAAGCAGAATTAGCAATCCTGATCTCAGATGAAGCCAAAACCAATATAGATTAAAAGAGAGAAGGAAGGAAACAACAGCTTACTAAAAAGTTCCATAGACAACTAAGTAATATCAACACTAAACATACATACAACAAATGGTATAGCATAGGAGAATTTATGTGAGTTAAAGGAAGAAATAGATTAGCAAAACTATACTAGTGGGGGACCTCAAACTCCTTATATCAGAGCTAGATAAAATTAACCACAAAATAAAAAATAAAGAAATCAAAGATGTGAATACCATTAGGATCCTCTCCTGTGGCAAAGGATCTGGTGCTAATTCTATTCCATCTGAGATTTAGAAGGGGAGGGGGGAAAGGTCCACTATTCATACAAAAGTTGGCTGAGATTTCCCAATATATATGGCAAAAGGAGATTATCTCCCAGGAGTTCAAGGATACCTCTATTGTCTATCTTCATAAAGGTAAAGGAAATAGGCTGTCCTGGTATGATCAAAAGGTGTTCTCTCTCTCTTAGTCATTGCTGGCAAGATTCTTGCCAAGAGTCCCTCTTAATGGGCTGATCCTTCACCTGAATAAAGGTCATCAATCTGAGAGCCAGTGTGGTCTCAGAAAGGGCTGAGAAACAGTCAACATGGTGTTTGCTGATTAACAACTTCAAGAGAAATGCCAGAAGCAGAGCAGATGTCAATATACTACATTCATCAATCTTACCAAGACCTTTGATACTGTCAGTCACAAGGGCATACAGAAAATTATGTAAAATGTTGATTGTTTAAAGAAGCTCATCAGTGTTGTATGCCAATTTCATGATGGCATGTTAGCCCACATTCTGAATAAAGGATGATACTCTTGTACTTTTCCACTCAACAATGCAGTGAAGCAAGGCTGTGTGCTTACTTCCATGATTTTTAGCCTGATGTTTTCAGTAATGCTGTCAGATCCCTTCATTGAGGACTAATATAGAATGAAGGTCAGTTACCACACTGATGGTAAATTATTTAACTGAGAAGGCCAAGATTGAAATAAAGGGAGACTTGGTGAATCATTTCTTCATTCATAGATAATGATTTTGGTTCTCTTTAAGGACGAAGGTGAACAATCAGCCAATCTAGAAGAATATTCTATGGAAAAAACATGTCCTCACACTTTAAAAAGTTGGGCACCACTACACAAAATCTTGCTCTGATATTTCCGAATTTGAATAGAATCAAATATATAGCAGGTTCATCTTCAGGACTAGCCAAAATTTTTGTTTAAAAGGTCAAGATGGCATTATGAGGTAATGGATATTTTTGATTAGCTTGATAGAGAGCTATTCTTAAGAGCTGGAAAGACATAGATTCAAATTTTATTTTCAGATGCATATTATGTGACTATGACAAGTCACTTGACTCTCTCCATTATCCAAGACAATTTTTTTATATCATAAATTACTGATACCATCAAATTTGGACTGACAGGGAATTTTTAAGCCAGGAGTTCACTACACTGATGTAATCAAAGGTCTTGTTTATATTAAACTCACAATACACATGCACATACTTATCCATACCATTTAATAAAGAATATCACTTTTACCTCAGGACTTCCTTTTCTGTGACCTTATCTTTCTATTTTATTATTAAGGAAGTTACAATGGATACCTTTAATATTGTTAAAATACTAACTAAAGCAGTTTTATCAGTTCCATCTAGTCTATCCTTTCTATTAGGTCTAAAATGTTAGAACTAAAACGGTAAATTATTTTACAATTTCATTTTTAAAAAGACATTTGTAAAGGGAAATAAATTGAATGATATATTTGATTAGATATTACTACATATCAAATTTATATCTGGTAATGACCTTAAAGAGTCCATCTTCTCACCTTGCATATAAGGAAACAAGCTTAGAAAGATTAAACAAGTAGCTTAATTATAGAGAGGTATAGTGAAGATTATAAGACTGATCTTCTGAATCTAAATCCAGTGATTTTCACATTATTTTACACTCCCTTCTTTTCACTATCTGACAAAACCTCATGCACAGAGGAGTCTCTCCACTCCAACTAATTTGGGGAATGTCTCCAGAAAAGCAATATCTTAAAATATAATTGGTAATTCTAAGAAATTACTTGAGAGAATGCAATTTTCATACTGCTCCTTTTGACCTATGCACAAATGGGTTGATTTTTTTTCTAGTTGGGTACCTGTCACTTTTCCTTTGGATTCCCAAGTTGAGATCATGAAAACAAATTTAAATTTTAGACTGAAATTTATATATACATATGTGTATAAGTATATATATATATATATATGTGTATATATGTATATATGCATATATATATATACACACACAGACACATGCACACATGTAAGTTTTGTGCGTATTTATATATACCTATCTATGCATCTAATTGTAATTTTTTGATGTTGTTCAGTCATTTTCATGACTTTCATGACCCTGTTATGGATTTTATTGGCAACAATACTAGAGTGGTTTGCCATTTCCTTCTCCATCTCATTTTACAGATAAGAAAATGTAGGCAACTGATATGTATATGTATCTATATGTGTATATTTGTGAATATGTATATATACTGACAAGTATATACGTGTGCATATGTATGTATAGATGCATGGATATATGTATATACATACAGTCTCTTCCCCATACTACTCAATCATTAAATCTAATATAATTGTTAAAATTGGTATTTAATTTATTGAAAGAAAAGACATTCTTTAGACAAAGGAAAACAAGATCCCTCAGAAGTAAGTATATCAAAGTAACAGATCATCCAATCATTAATAAATGTTTTTTAAAAAATCTCTTTTTTATAAAGCAGAAAACAGCATTTCTTGAACTACTCTGAAACATAATTGGATTAAATATTTTCTTTTAATAAATCAGTTTTCAAATCAGAAGCAAAACTACCTGAAGTTTCTGATATAAAAGAAGCAATTAGAAATCAGCATTTTGATAAATGTCAGCACAATATCAGACTGTTCAGTCATTTTCAGTAATGTCCAACTTCTTCATGACTCCATTTGGGATTTTCTTGTTAAAGATATCACAGGTGCCTTTAAACCCTGAAGCATACATTTCAAAACATATGGAGTTTTGCTCAGTATTAATTTCAATTTCTATAGAATACAGAGTTCTGTACGAACTCCTCATACCAATCATTAAGCCATCAACAAGAGCTCTGGATAATTAAGTCACTGAGTTTGTTGTTGTCCAGTCATTTCAGTCATCTTTAACTCTATATAACTTCATTTGGGATTTTCTTAGCAAAGATGGAAAAGTTTGCCATTTTTATTGCTAGTAGATTTTAGAGATGAGGAAACTGAGTCCAGGTCAGGCACTTTATTTACTGTGTCATCCAGTGGTCATGAGTAGGCCATAAATCCTATCCATTCAGATCCTATGTCTAGTTTGAGAAGAGCTGCCTACAAATATTGACATAGAATATGCTCTCCTCACCTCACTGTCTTCTTTTTACAATATGGTGAGAAAAACACTCTATGACCCTTTAAAATCTATTTCTCACAAGAACCATAAGGAAATTTAAGGGTAGATAAAAGGCCCATCCTTTTGAGATCTCTTCTGAACAGTAGAAATAATAAGCCCTCAGTTTGGTTTGAAAGCATTGTGGAGTTTAAGGTAATGAGGACGATCTTTCACATTTGCATTGAATTTTGCTTTTCAAAGAGACAGCAAGCTTCTTGGCTACATAAAAGTATATATAAAACAATTATGACACTGAAATGTCAAAATATAATATGGAAAATGATATCAACCCCATAAAATGGAAATGATACTGTTATTAACCAGTAAATTATGAAAAGTATAAATATCATTAACATTTTAATGTTTATTTTATTGATTGTTTTGAAATTAATTTGAATGTCAAGCATATTTCTGAGAAAGGGACCAGAATGCATCTAAAATCAGCTGAATCTGATACAACAGAAATGTTAATACTTATTTAATTACTTTGGATATAACTTAAATTTCATATAGTTTTTGCCAGGAAAAACCGGAATAGAAATGCATAAATAGCAAAGTTAGACATTTTTTTCTATCATTTGCATAAGAAAGTAAACAAAACTTATATCATAATTTAAGAGTAAAATAACAATAAGAAACTGTTGCGATTTTTCTTAGATAAAGGCTCCCCCACTAACTGAACTTCAAATTAATTTATGGAAATTTGGATATTTATATTTTCAATGTTTTAAATGATTTTCTTAGAAAAACAAACTATGGACTGAGTAAACATCATGTGAATATTAGATTTTAGAAAAGATATGGGGTGAAATGCACAATAAATTGTAACTGAAGAAAGGAAAGAAATGAATGAGCAAAAATATAAAGTGAATTAGTAGGACAAATTTTCATACACATAAATCCTATCCATGCAGATTCTGTGTCTAAAGCCTTACAGTTACAAAACAATGCCTAATCATAGAGATTATAGTGAATTAAAAGGAGGACTTAAAATTGCATATAAAAATAGGTTCTCTAATTGCAATTCCCCCTACCTTCTGAGATTCTAAGAGGATATATGTTGTGACCACTTCTAAAACTGTGTACAAGATACTTTTGTTCTATAATTTCACAAACAGACCATGAATGCCCCTTAGGGATTAAAAGAAAATAATTAAATATGTTTAATTAATATAGCATTATGTATACACACAGATCTGTGTATGTGTACACAAACACACATGCACACATATAAAATACATTAAGTCCTTGTTTTGCTGCAGCCTTCCTATATTGGTAACTACTCACTAAAGTGCTAAATGCAATATAGAGGGCACATAATTGCCATTATTATAATTCTTTTCTATAATATAAATGGTTCAACAATATGGATCCTAAACCAGCATTTCATTTATGAAAGAATAGACAGCCTATTTATTAAACTTGTTACAAATATGGGAGGAATAACCAACACAATGAATGACAGAAGAGGGATCAAAAACCTCTTGACAAAGAAGTGAAATGGACTGAATTTAAGAAGTTACAAAGTAGTACAGATAAATGCAGAATCTTGCAAAGTACAAAGAACCAATTCCACAAGCAGAAAAAGAGATGCTTTTCTACTTAGAGATGATAACTAAACCTATGGGAAGTAATTAGGTCAGTAAGTAAAAAAGGGTCTGGTAGAGAGTAAAGAAGTAAGCCTGTGGAATGCACCCACATTTAGAGAGTATATGGATAATGATCCATTTAGGGGAGTAGTCATGCTGCGATCCTTTAATACAGTTCCTCATGTTGTGGTGACCCCCCATCATAAAATTATTTTCATTGCTACTTCCTAACTGTAATTTTGCTACTGTTATGAATTGTAATGTAAAGGTGTGATATGCAGGATGTATTTTCATTGTTACAAATTGAACATAACCCACAGGTTGAGAACCGCCGCTGATTTAGGGAGACAGAGAAGGAATGATCAGGCAGGGAGCAAGACAGCCAAACTACAGCAGTTTCATTAAACTTAGAAAAGAGAGATCATCTCTGAAAAGATGGTTGTCAGTAATTTCTGCACAGACGTCAAGAAAGATCGAGGAAGGAACAGAAGACAAGATAATTAAGTTAATTAAAATATTATGGGAAATTTAGAAGAGTGTAGTCTCAGCCAAATGACAGAATCAGGCTGGGACATAATCAACACAGGAATAATTTTTGTTTGGTAAATATATACATATACATACACACACATATTTGTTGCAAATATGTTGGGAGATGAAATAAATGTTTATTAATTGAAAGAGATTAAAGAAAAGTGTTGACAAATGAATGCAAGATGAGGAAGGAGTTAAGGGACACTAATAGCTTTCCTTTCCTTTCTTGCCCTCCCTTCACCTTACCTCTCCTTGCCCTCACCTTTACCTTTTCCCTTTCCTCTTTTTCTTTTTTTCACTTCCCTTTCCTTTTTTCTCTTCCTTTTCTCTCTCTTTTCTCCTCTTGTCTCCCTTCCTTCTCTTCTTCCCTTTCCTTCTTTTCTTTTTTTCTTTTTCAATCATAATAGTACACTATTTATTTACCTGAATTGTTCTTTTTCTAACATTTATTTATTTACTTTCTGTTTATAACATTCAGTTCTACAAGCTTTTGAGTCACAAATTTTCTCCCCCTCTCTTTCCTTTGTAGACAGTTACAGACATATCACTGGCAAAAATGGATAGCTTAGTCTCTTCTTTGCCTAATCTAAATTCCTTCAATTTCTTTTTCTTCTCTTATTGATACAGCTAACATTTCTTTACACAAATTGAATAAGAGGGGTGATAATAAATATCCGTTTCATGCCCAATCTTATTGTAAATGCTTCTAGCTTATCTGCATTACATATAATACTTGATGATGGTTTTAGATAGATGCTACTTATCATTTTATACAAGACTCCATTTATTCCTATGCTTTCTCATGTTTTTAATAATGATGAATGTTGTATTTCTCAAAAGCTTTTTCTGATTCTATTGAGATAATTATATGCCTTCTACTAGTTTTGTTGTTGATATGATTGATTGTACTTATAGAGTTCCTGATATTTAAACAACCTTGCATTCTGGGAATAAATCCTACCTGATCAAACTTTTGTAATAAGTTGCTATAATTTATTTGCTAATGTTTTCTTTAAATTTTTGCATCTATATTCATGAGGAAAAATGTCTATAATCTTCTTTTTCTATTTTGGTTCTTACTAATTTAGGTATCAGTACCATGTTTGTATCATAAAAAGAATTTGGCAGAACTCCTTCCTCACCAATTTTCCCAAATAGACTATAAGTGTTATAATTAATTGTTCTTTAAATGTTTGATAGAATTTGCTTGTAAATCCATCTGGCCCTGGAGATTTTTTCCTAGAGAGTTCATTGATGATCTGTTCAATTTATTTTTCTGAGATGGGATTATTTAAGTATTTTACTTTCTTCAGTTAATCTGGGGAACTTATATTATTGTAAATATTCATCCATTTCACTAAGGCTGTCAAATTTCTGGGCATACAGTTAGGGAAAATAATCCCTAATTATTTTTTTAATTTCCTCTTCACTGGAGGTATATTCATCGTTTTCATTTTTGATCCTGGTAATTTGGTTTTCTTCTTTCCTTTTTTAAATCAAATTGACTAAATGTTTGTCAATTTTATTGTTTGTTTTTTTCATAAAACCAGTCCTTAGTTTTATTTATTAGTTCAATAGTTTCCTTAATTTCAATTTTATTAATGTTTCCTTTATTTTCATAATTTCTAATTTAGTATTTAACTGGGAAATTTCAATTTCTTCTTTTTCTAGCTTTTTCAGTTGCATCCCCAATTCATCTATCTCCTTTTTCTCTATTTTATTCATGTAAGCATTCAGAGATACAAAACTTACCCTAAAAACTGCTGTATCTGCATCACATAAATTTTGGTATGCTGTCTCCTTACAGACATTCATTCTCTTGTATTGTTACTCATTGTTTCTATGATTTCTTATTTGATCCATTCATTCTTCAGAATTAGGTTATTTAGTTTCCAATCAGTTTTCAGTCTATCTTTGCATGGCCCTTTATTACATGTATTTTATTGTATCATTATCTGAAAATGATGCATTTAATGTTTCAGTTGTTGTGCACTGTATTGTGAGGTTTTTATATTCTAGTGCATGGCCAATTTTTGTGTATGTGCCACGTACCTCTGAGGAGAAAGTATATTCTTTTTATTCCCATTTAATTTTCTCCAGAGGGCTATCATATCTACCTTCTCTAAAATTCTATTCACCTCCTTAATTTCTTTCTTGTTTGTTTTGAGGTTAGATTTGTCAAATTCAGAGAGGGAGAGACTGAGGTCTCCCACTAATATAGTTTTTTTATTTCTTCTTTCTAACTCCCTTAACTGCTCCTCTAAGAATGTGGATGCTATAATATTTGGTGCATATATGTTTATTTAATGATATTGCTTCATTGTCACTGCTGTCTTTTAGCAGGATATAGTTTCCTTCCTTCTCTCTTTTCATTAGACCTATTTTTGCTTTTCCTTTGTCTGGGATTAGGATTGATACAGCTGCTTCTCCTTTTTTTTTTTAACTTGAGCTGAATCAGAATATATTCTCTCCAGCCTTTTACTTTTACCCTGTGTGTATTCCCATTTCAAATGTGTTTCTTTGCAAACAGCATATTATACGATTATGGTTTTTAATCTTTTCTGCTATCTGCCTCTGTTTTGTGGGGAAGCTCCACCCATTCCCTTTTACAGTTATGAGTACTACGTGTCTTTCTCTCCATCCTATTCCATCCCCTGTTTATGCTTTTATTTCCCCCTTCTTCCTTCCCCTCTCTAAGAGTTTCCCTTTTGACTACAACCACCTCCAATATTCCCTCCTAATCAGCCCATCCCTTTTCCTATCCTTTCTG
Organism: Pseudocheirus occidentalis; assembly: GCA_028646575.1. Lineage (NCBI taxonomy): Eukaryota > Metazoa > Chordata > Mammalia > Diprotodontia > Pseudocheiridae > Pseudocheirus > Pseudocheirus occidentalis. The sequence continues at coordinate 12,155 of JAQQSW010012418.1, forward strand.
CTTACTATTTCTTCCCTCCCTCATACCCCCTCTTCTTCTTTCTTCTTTACCCTCCTACTGCCTGGAGGGCACATTAGATTTTTATACTTAGCAAAGTATGCAGTTCCCTCCTTGAAGGAAATTTGGTGAAAGCAAATCTCAAACAATTCCCCCCTCTCTCTCTTCTTTCCCTCTACTATAACATGTTTTTGTATATCTTCACAATAGATTCCTATACTTAACTGAGTATGTTATTCCTTCCTTGAAACAAAACCAATGAGAGTAGAGCTCATATAATGTTCATCTCCTTCCCTTCTTTTCCTCTACTATAATGTTTTAATGCCTCTTCATGTTGCATAATTACTCTTTTCTGCTTCCTCATTTGGCAACTCTTCC
>JAQQSW010012419.1:0-12529 GCA_028646575.1 Pseudocheirus occidentalis
AGGGCTAGGCTCTCTCTCTTCCGACCCGGCCTCATGCATCAACATGGGTAAGACATCATCTCGTTGGGTACCCCTTTCTTCCCGGGAGAAAGGGAATAAATTCCTCTTCTTATCTAAGGCATCTCTGTGTTTACTTTTCTAATTAAATTAAGAATAATGGATATATATATATATATATATATATATTTTTTTTTACAGCAAACAGGTCCAATACCCCCATTTTACTACTAAGGAAATGAGAATCGTAATGTGTACAATGACTTGCCCAAGGTCAAACAGCCAATTAGGAGTAAAGTTCAATAAAAACCCAGTCCTCTCGACTGGAAATCCATTGTCATTTCTACTACATTTGACAAAAATACAGCAAATAGTTATTAATGAATACATGTGCCAGGCATTTCCCTGGAAATAAAGAAGGCAAAAACAAATAGCCTTTGCCCTCAAGGAGCTTACAATCCATTGGAAGGATACAATGCTTACACTAGTAAGTAAAAGCTAAATACATACAAGTAGTTAGGGGAGTGGCCAGGAAGAGCTAATTACTGGAAGCATCAGGAAAAGCCTCACCTATTGAAGTGGTACTTGACCTAGACTTTGATAGGAACTGGGTGTTGCAGTCTCAGAGTATTAGGAACCCTAAAATACAAGACAAAAGGGGGCAGGTCTTCCTTGAAAGAATTCAACTACTGGAGCCTCCTTTCAATTCAAATAACAAGGTTTATTGTAATGCTGACACAAAACAGCCAGATTTTAAATCTGTGAGATTTAATGAAGACAAAATGTATACTTTTATACAAAAAGACTGTGGAAAGATCTGGATATAGGGATGGTATCTCCAGAGAATGCCAGGGATCTGGGCTATATGGAAAAGTCCAGGGGCTCTTCATTTTGGGGTCCAGATCCCAAAGACATGCTCTTTTCCTTTTAGGGCTTCAGCTACCATCCTTATCATTGGATCCTAAGAGGTAGAAAGGGGGAGGGAGTCCATTCTATGCATGGGATTATGCCAGTTCAAAGCACAGGATGAAGACATACTGGATGTCTTCAAACAGAAACTGGAAGACCACTTAACAGCCATATTATCATAGATTGTCTTTTTGTGTATGTGTTAGATAAGATAACCTCTGAGGTCCCTTCCAACTCCCAAGATCTGTGATTATGGAACTCTGGGATTCCACTGCACCACTCTGAATCAAAGCTATGTAACCCAAAAGAACAAAATGATCTTGGTGTAGCCTAGGGCTCCCTCCTCCTTTTGGTTCCTCAAACTCCAATTACTGAGCTGAGTGCCCCAAGCTGGGACCTTTGGTAAAAGTGGCAAACCCTGCTAATGGACTGCATGGTGAAGCTGAATTTCTCTTCTCTATCTTTTACATTTCAAGTGGGGCTTGGGCTCTGACTGACTGTCTCTTTTTGTTGGAAAACAGGGCTTCTCAAAAGTACCTGTTGCCCTCAAAGATATGACAGGGAAAAAAGAGTGATTTAATATGAGCTGAAAAGCCATGCTTCTTATCTCTTGGTTTATATGTTGTCTCTTCAAGGCACAGAAGATATTGTCATGTGTCCTGATTCATCAGCCTGAAGGCCCCTGAGAACCTAACCAGGATGGGCTATCTCCCAGCAATTTAAGTTAATTGTCCTCTGGGGGAGGAGGGAGAGAAAGAAGGAGGGTGACTCCAAGTAAGTAGGGCCAATTATTTTGAGGCATAAGCAACAGAAAAAGGTAGCAGAACTGAGCCTAATGGTGCATACTTTTAATCCTTGTTTCTTTGGAACTATGACCAAAGGGCTAAAAAACCATTCATACCCTTGATCTAACAATACCACTACTACATCAGTATCCTAAAGAGATAAAAAGTTTTTTCAAAAAAGTGGGGAGGACCTATTTACACAAAAACATTTACAGCAGCTCCTTTGTGGTGGCAAAGAATTGGAAGTTGAGATCATGCCCATCAATTGGAGAAGGACTGAATAAACTGTGGTATATGATTGTGATGGAATATTATGGTTCTATAAGAAAAGAAGAGCAAAATGTTTTCAGAAAAAACTAGAAAGACTTACACAAAGTGATACAAAGTGAAATAAGCAGAACCAGGAGAACATCGTACATAGTAACAGCAACATTGTTATAGGATGATCGACTGAGAATGACCAAACTATTCTCAGCAATTCAAGGATCCAAGACAAACCCAAAAGATTCATGATGAAAAATGCTGATGTTGAAAAAAAGAATGGATGGAGTCTGAATGAAGTTTGAAGCATACTATTTTAACTTTATTTTTTCCTTTTTTTTAATCTGTGTCTACTTTTACAAGATGACTAATATGAAAATGTTTTGCATAATTGCACATGTATAACCTATATCAATTTGCTGACCTCAGGGAAGGGCAGAGGAGACAGAATTTGAAACTCAAAAAAAAATTTTTTAATGGGGACAGCTAGGTGGCACAGTGAGTAGACCACCAGCCCTTGAGTCAGGACAACCTGAGTTCAAATCCAGCCTCAGACACTTAACACTTATTAGCTGTGTGACCTTAGGCAAGTCACTTAACCCCAACTGCTCTGCCTTCCCCCCTCCAAAAAGCCAAAAAAAATAATTAAATGAATATTAAAAAAATGTTTTACACATAATTGGGAAAAATAAAATATTATTTTTTTAAAAATTGCTTCTGAGGAAACTAAGGGGGGTGAACTATTTGGGCATGTGGATTCTGAGCTATAACTGGGCTAAAGATGATTGACTATCTATAATATGTTCAGAGTCAATATGATAAGGACCAAGGAGCAGAGGGCCACCAGGCTGCCTCTGAAGGGACAAATCAGTCCAAGTTGGAAAAAAATGAAGCAGGTCATAGCTTCCATGCCAATCAGTACCAGCATCAGGACCACAAGTGTCCACTGTACTTGCAGCCTGGGGAAGAGAAAAGAGGAAATGGATGCCAGTGGACCATGTGCTAACCACATGTACACCCAAATGTGCTCTGTATGTATAAGCATGGTTTGCGTGTGTGGCATGCTTAAAGCATATGGGTCTACATATGGGGGTGGTAATGGCAATGTTTGCCCACATCACTTCTCTTCCCGCCAACACCACTTCCCTAAGACAATTGTGCCCTTTGAAATGACCAAGTAAAAGGATGTGAAGCCAAATCATATTTTTTTTGCTTCTAGCACCATGTGGTATTTCATTATAGATGTGATTACCAGCAGACTTCTCCCACAGAGCCAGCACAAGAGGAGATTGCCAATATGACAGAATTTGAGTGGGCATTGGATAGAGTTCTCACCCCAAATACTCTCCCATTGCCTGTCATTCCACTGATAGAGCTTCATTGATTTGGGTCTTCAAGAGAACCATTTTGAAATGCAAAGTACAGCTAAAGAGGGGCGCAGAAGTAATTGATGTGGTAGCTGATAACTAACTACTTAGTAGGAATTAATTGATAGACTTGTAAGAACATGAATGGGATGGCAGGACTCAGGCAAACCCTAGGAAGAAGAAACACTTGGAGGAAGAGAATGATGGAAAATATCCTATCTCTCAGGTTCAGTGTAAACTCCTTGAGGTTAGGGACAACCACACACCTCATTTCTGTCTTTATATTCCTAGTGCCTACCACGGTGCCACAACACATAGTAGGAGCTTAATAAACGTATAATGACTGATCAAATGAATTAGAGGTCATGGAAGATAAACTTTGCTGACTTCCCAATTTTGCCTGGAGCTGTCCCTGACCTCAGGCACAGTCAAAACTAATGATTTTTGTGCCTGGGACAAGTAGCCCAAAATATAAAACCTTTTATTTGTTGAGGTGGAGTGGGGAGCATAGCAGAGACCCGAGGACACTATAAGGTTGTAACTGGAAAAAGAGGTGGAGGGAATTCACAGTTAATCCAGGTAATGGGTGCAGAGAGCTGCCAGGGCAAAGTTGTGGTTTGATAGTCCTCATTTTCAACTTTGCTCAAATATAGAAGCCCTTGGGCTAGAACGAAACATGTGCTTATGAAGCTGTTTTGTGGCTGAACCCCAGGGGGATCATATTTGGTTCTACTTCTCATAATCAGTCAGTCAATCAACAAACATGTATTAAGTACTGACTATACTCCGAGTGCTGGGAATAAAAATACAAGTAAAGGTGATGAGGTGCAGGCTCTGGAAACCCCCTTGAGCTTTCCTTTCATCTTTGAGGTGCAGGCTCTGGGAACCCCATTGAACTCTGATTGAATCTTCCCACTTGATGAGGCATTTTCATGAGGCTATAAACTGTTCATTGTGGCTCTACCCAGAGCTCAGTTACTAGCCTAGCCCTCCATTGTCCATCCACTTCTTTCCCTTGAGCCCATCAAAATATCAATCCACCCTTGAACTGGCCTAGCCCACCATGCTCTGTAGGCTCCCAGTAGCCTCCAGCAACTTCCCACCCTTAATCACTCATTGACCCTATTGACTCCTCCTGAAGACCCTCCCCAAATTCTTCCTCCAGACCCCCCTAGATTCCTCCCACAACCTTTCTATATATAAGACCTCTTCTTGCCCCCGTGTGTGAGAGAGCCATAGAATGACCTAGCACAAACTTGCTCTGTGTCCAATACAGGCAAACTGTTAATAAACTTTACTTTTCTTTGGCTGAGAGAAGACAGTCGAATTCATTCAGCAGGACCCAGCGTGGTCTTGAGCAATGCTAATATTAACAACATCAAAAGAAAGACTTTCCTGTCTTCAAGGAGTTTACATTCTAATAGGAGAAGACAACACAGAGAAAAGTCAGAAAGGGTGGGGGAGGGTGAAGGTGCAAAAGAGTTAGGAGTAGGGAAGGTGTGAGGCAAATGATAGAGAAGGTTGGAGTGCAGCCTGGTAAGAAATGAAGATGGTTGGTCAAGATGCCTTCCTTAAATGGACATTCTGGGAAGAGTTATTCAATCTGAAGGACTGGCAGGAGGTCCTTGGAAGGTGGAAATTCCAGAAACTGACATAATTTTCTAGGCTGAGGAGATTTCTGAAGTGTGATAGAGAAGTCCCAGGGTTTGGTGGGAAAGAGAGATTTCTGACCTGAGTACAAGCTGCTGCTACTGCAGCTGATGGTGGTAGTTATAGGAATGGTGACATTGATGGTGATGTGAAGGTGACAGTGATAGCTATGGTGATGGTGGTGGTGGTGGTGACAGTGATGGTGATGGTGATCGGATGGTGACAGGGATAGACATGGTGATGGTATTGTCGTAGAAGATATACTCAGAACTTGGGGAATTTCTTGAAGGACTCTCAGATTTGGAGTTTTCAGTCCAATGCTACCCTCATCTGAGGAAACTAAAGGATGCATGGGGCCTTTATAAAGCCACATATACAATTTACCCAATCCACATCCATTTTATGGCCAGTACAGGATTCCCAGCCAAAAAAGTAAGCTAGGAAAATGTAGAGTGAACTAGGAACTCCCCAGTTTGCACCCCACCATACCAATCATCTCAAGACAGATGTAAGGAGATATGGTTTTCTCTCCTAGGGTAGGTCTGCTAGATTCAACCTCTCCCCATCGCTACCCCTCTCCTCACCCACCTGTATTTGTCCAAGAGGTGGGATTGATGCCCCTCAGGAGGAGTGAAAGTTTCTAATGAGAATTCAGTTGCTTCCTTATTTCCTTGGGATCTGAGAATGCTGTCACTCCACCTCACCTCAAGCAGTTCAGGATTCTGCTTCCTGTTCTTGATGTCTAGCTGCTCTTGGTAAATTAAAGTGAATTGGGGTCTATGCAATCCCTCCACCTGATAACATGTCCCCTATTTCTCTCTCTGAGTTTGTCTGTCACTCTATCCATCTCTCTGTGTCTCTATGTTTTTGTCTCTATCTTCGTTTCTCTGTCTTTCTGTCTGTCTCTCTGACTTTCTCTGTCTCTCTATCTCTGTCTCTCTCTGTCCCTCTCTGTCTCTCTGTCCCTCTCTGTCCCTCTCTGTCTCTCTCTCTCTGCCTCTGCCTCTGCCTCTGTTTCTCTGTCTTTCTCTCTCTGTCTCTGTTTCTGCCTCTGTCTCTCTGTCTTTCTCCCTGTGTCTCTTTCGGTCTCTGTCTCACTCTGTTTCTCTCTCTCTGTTTCTCTCTCTCTCTCTCTCTCTCTCTCTGTCTCTCTCTCTCTGTCTCTCTCTCTTTCTGTCTCTCTCTCTCTCTGTCTCTGTCTCTCTCTCTGTCTCTCTGTCTCTTTCTCTCGTGTTCATTCTTTAAAGTCCAGTTCAAATCTTACCACTTTGGTGAAACCTTCATTCACTTTGTTGATCTGCCCTGATGCCTCTCTCCATTGAACTCCTCACTACATTATATATTGCTTATTACAGAGCCTATTCCCATTTGAAATGCTTTTTCCTCCTGCAGTTTACAAAATCATAAAGAAGGTGAATTCCCTGCAGTATTACTATGAATGTTCTTATTATTTTTATTAAAAGATGGAGCTAATGTGATACTTTAAATATTGAAAAGTACTTTTACAGGCATTATTTCATTTCATTCTCAAAACTACCTTATGAAGTAGATGATATCTCCATTTTACAGACATGGAAAGTGAGACCAAGTGAGGCTAAATGACTTATCCAAGGACACAAGCTTAGTGTCTGGGGGAGGATTTGAACTCATCTCTTCCCAATTCCAAGTGCAGTAATCTATGCAGTATCCTATCTAGCTACCTAAAATTTTATTATATATTGACATTTGAACATATAACATAAATTTATATGTAAATATATTTCATAAATATATTATATATGTGCATATAGTCTGCTATACAGTTTATAATATATCAGCCATTGTTATTTCATCTGATTCTCTCACCACAATCCTCAAAAGATTTTTGCATTATTACCCATATTTTGATGGGGAATATCATAGAATTATAGATTTAGAGCTTAAAAGGCATCTATTCCAAATTTTTCATTTTACAGATGAGTAAACTGAGGCAGAAGTGACTTGTTCATGGCCACACAACTTGTAAATGGCAGTGACAGGATTTCAATGAAGGTCTTCCTGATTTCAAGTACCATGCTCTGTCTATTATGCCACACCAGGATCCCCTAAGTATAAGGAATCCTCTGAGGAAGAAACTCCCCCAAGTAATGTCAACCTGCCTCAGACACTGACCAGCTAAGTGACTTATCCAGTCACACAAATGGGATCAATCAGAAGTAGAACTTAAACCCTAGTCTTCCTGACCCCAAAGCAGGCAGGCACTCTCTCCATAGTGGCGCCATGCTACCTCTCAATCTATATGTCTAATTTTACAAAACTGCCCAAGGGATATCCAGTGACTAACCTAAGGTCACACACTTGGAAGCAGCAAAATGGCTAGTAAGTAACGTCCCCAATTATTCATGTTCTTTGCCTCCTCAAATCACCTTGTGATTGTTGATTTTTCAATGTATTCTCTCTCCTCCCCAATAGAGTATAAACTGTTCTGTCTCTAACACCTAACACAGTGCTTCATAGGGAAGACATAATAGCTGAATTAAAGGAACAAGAATCTGATGGATTCAGAGGCTGCCCAGAGCCCTGACCTCATCATGGTCTGTTTCTAGCCATAGGAATAAAATGCAAGTCGCCTGAGTCCAGGATACACATATGGCTGCAGCAATTCCTTCAACAGCACCTTTGAATAGACATCTGAACCTTGATATTATTGCATACTGAATTCCCCTCTGGGCTGTGTGACAGGATCATCATAAAGAATTTCCAATGTAACAATATTTTGAATCTATAGAAAGCCTCTCCTCCAAACTCAACACTTTCCCCCCATAGGAGCTGATATTTTGGCAATGAAACACGCTGCTGGAATGATACAAAGATGAGGGAAGCCAGGGCCATCCCCACCCCTGCACAGGCAGACTTGCACACACACACATACACACACACACACACACACATACACACACACACGGGCATGCATGCATACACATGTGTGCATGCAGAATCTACCAGAAGAGGTTGAAAATAAATAGGTATAGAAGGCACCATAGGGCAGAAGTCCAGGATCAGATGGTTCCAGTGCTTGCCTCCAAGAAGGACAGGGGAGCAAACTATTAAGGATAGCAACAGAGTTTCCCTGGCCCTGGGGCTGGTCTAGATTGGATGTGCTGGCGCGGTTACACTGGGGCTTCCCCAGATCCTTAGGGCCCACTTCATGGATGACAGACCAAGATGAGGTCAGGGTTCAGGGCAGCTTTTGAATCCATCTGATTCTTGTTCAAGTTAGCAAATATCACATCTTCTTCATGCAAGGCACTATGCTAAGTGTTAGAGAAAGAAAATCAAAATTAGGGCAGTTTCTGCCCTCAAGGAGCTTAAACTCTATTGGGGAGTGGAGAGACTGCATTGAAAAATAGACAATTGCAAGATGGTTTGAGGAAGGAGAAAATATAAACAACTGGGGAGATCAGAGAAGGTTTCAAAGAGGAGATGGGACCTAAGCTGAGCTCTAAAGGAAGACAAACATACAGAGAAACTATGTTTAAGAAGGACTGCGTTTCCAGCATGGTGACCTGATTGACCAAATACACAAAGGAACGTTGAGCCCAGGGAATAGCTAATAGTAAGTACAGTTTAGCTGGGCAGCTAGGTAGTACAATGCATAGAGCACTGGGCTTAGAACAGAAAGACTCATCTTCCTGAGTTTAAATCCAGTCTCAGACACTTATTAGCTGTGTGACCCTAGGCTAGTCTCTTCACTCTGCCTCCATTTCCTCATCTGTAAAATGACCTGGAGAATAAAATGGCAAACCACTCCATTATCTTTGCCAAGAAAACCCCAAATAGGGTCATGAGGAATGAGACATGATTGAAACAACAAAGCAACAAGAAGAGTATGTGAAGAATTCAATGGGAAGACAAGACTGAAAAGGTAAGCAGAAGCCAGATTATGGAAGTCTTCAAATGCCAGGATGAAGATTCTGCATTTTTCCCTGCTGGCATCAAGGAGTCACTAATGTTTTTTTTAGATCAAGTGACTCTCATAGTCCTATCTGTGCCTTAGAAAGATTGTTATGGCAGTTCTGTGCAGGATTGACTAGAGATAAGAGAAAACAGAAGCAGTGAAACCAATTAGGAAGCTATCTCACTTATTGAGTTGAGAGGTACTAAGAATCTGAACTAAGGTAGTGAACATGGGGGAGAGAGAAGGGGAAAGATGGGACAGGTACAATGCAGGTGAAATGGACAAAATTTGTCCACTAACTGGGTTTAAGGATACATCAAGGAGAATACCAATGTTATGCACCCAGGTAATTGAGAAAATAATGGTCCCCTTAAGAAAGGAACAATAGCAGAGAATCAATCAATAAGCATTAATTAAGTGCCTGTTATGTATAAATCTCTATATCAGGTACCAAAATAGAAATAAAGTGGCTCCTTTTGCTTTCTTGGGGGAGATAACACATACAAGTGAGGATGATGAGTTTCATATTTGGCAGGTTTACTTTGAGATGCTCCATTAAAGATCAACCCTGGTGCATCACACTGATGTGGAGATGACCCTGACTTATTCTTAAAGCCAACCCAGAAAAGCATGAGATCTGCCGTGTTCTAGCTAGTAACCTAAAATGCCTTTAAATATGAGTTCAGTGAATCACCATAGGTCTGTTTTCTGAAGACTGAGTTAGGTACCAAGATGTTTATCCATCAAGTTACCTAAACAATGAATTTTTCAGCCACAGTATTTCTTGAAGACCATCTATTTATATGTAGAGAATGTGTGACCAATGCTGATGGAAGAATGTGGTATAATTACCATCTTTGACTAATGAAAAATTTACATTAGTTTGAGATGCCAGAAGGACATCCAGGTATAGATATCCAGCAGGCTGGTGGTGGAAGGGAGACCAGAGAGCTAAATAGATTATGCAATATATTGATCTGAGAATCACCTTAAAAGATATATCCGGGTGGCTAGGTGGCGCAGTGAATAGAGCACCGGCCCTGGAGTCAGGAGGACCTGAGTTCAAATCCGGCCTCAGACACTTAACACAAAAACTAGCCATGTGACCTTGGGCAAGTCACTTAACCCCAACTGCCCTCTAAAAAGCAAAATAAAAAAAAAAAGATATGACCATTAATCCATGAGGACTGATGAGATCACCATGTAAGAGAGAGTAGACAAAGAAGAGTTGTAATGCTTTTGTAGCAAGAGGTACCATGTTATTTTCAACTGTCTGCCTAGAAACTCATTTGGAATCAAGAGACCTGGATTTAAACCCTCTCTCTGATACTTTGTAGCTGTGTGACCATGAAGTAATTGGTTAACATCCCTGACCCTTGGTTTTGTCATTGAAAATTGGGGATCACAGAAGGATCATAGAACTTGAAAGTCTGACAGGACCTCAGTGGCCTCTCCAACTCATACATGAGAATACCTACTACATACAACATAGTGAACAAGTGATTTCCAACTTCTCCTTAAAGTTCTCCAGGGAGTAGGAGCATACCACCTCTCAAGGCAGCTTATTTCTTTAGAACAGCTCAAATGATGAGGAAGTTTTTATTACCATCAAACCTCCAATGGTCTCTTCACAGTTTTCTCTCACTGCTTCTAGCTCTGCCCTCTGGGGCCACACACAACATGTGAAATCCCTCTTTCATGTGACAATCCTTCAAATATAAGATAATCATACCTTGCCTTGCAGGGTTTTTGTGAGGCTCAAATGAGAAAATATATGTGAATCACTTTGAAAACTTTAAATTGCTCTATAAATGTCAGTTATTTTGATTATTGAACCAGAGGAGGAGAGAGGAAGGAAGAAGAGAAGTAAAGAATTCTTCATTGCTCCTTTGAACTACATCAGGACAGCCAGTAATGACAGACAGCTCAACGAGACACTGGTATTGGTAGAAAGATGTGCAATACTCCTACCTCTGTGGGAAGTCTGCCATCTTTATATGTCCCATAATCTTTTCTATGGCATATTGATTACAAACGTTCCTCATATAGCCCAGCTTGTAAACTACCACCCTCCTTCCAGAGACAATGTCTTCTTCCAGAGACATTGATTTGTATCTGTCCCAATCACCAGATCATTAAAATGTATCACACGAAGTCACTATCACCATGTCCCTAATAATCTTACCAATTACTTCCTTCTCATCTACCATTTTCTTGTTGCATCTTTTGTTTGCTCTTCATATGTATCAACTATTGCCCCCTTTTCTGGCTACTGCCCTCTAGATTAGAGGAGAGAGAACATCTCAGCAAGACATTCCCTGGGTAACCTGGGGTGAGATCTTCTCACAGGGCAAATTCCTGGGCTTACTTCTGAAAACTGCCTTTGGACAGAGATCAGCTTTCTTGCCAAGAACTGCACTCTCTTAGATAATGCACAGACAGACCTAATTTGCTGCAATTGACTTTCACAAAGAAAACCATACAAACTCACACAAAAGGTAACAATGACCTCACTTTTTACTTCTCTGAGAAAATCAAGACCATCCATCATGACTATGCTCAAATTGCTCCTCGTTTTGTCTCTGCTATCTCATAAGTGATCAATCAAAGAATATGTAGTAAGTGCCTACTGTGTGTGAAGCACTGTGCTAGACCCTGAGGGGAGGTGGGGTGGAAGGGAAGAAAAAGACAAAAACAGAACGGTTCCTGTTCTTGAGGGCTTTGCATAGGGTTTGGAATAAGGTAAGATTTCATCTGGGTCACCCAAACAGGACAATGGTGCCATTGGTCCTACCTATAGACCTGATTGCAATTCAACAATTTCATTCTGAGTATGGATCAAACTTCTAAAGGTTGGAGCGGGTGTGCTCTGTATATGTATGTGCCTGCTTTCACTTGAGCTGCAAAACATAATGATTTGTCAGCCTGGAACCTGAAATGAAGATTCAAAAGGAAAGTAACAATATTAAAAAAAAAAAAAAAGAAGAAGAGGAGAGAATGATCTGGAAACAAGATAGGAGACTCAAGAGAGAGAGAGGAAATGAAGAAGATAAGGGAGAGTGGGTAAGGAAGTGATACAGAAAAGAGAGGTGAGAAGAGTGAGGAAGAGAGCCAGAGGAAAGGAAATGGGATTATCATCAAAGGAGAAATGCAAACAAAAATAGAACAGGAGGACAGAGGTAAGGATGAGTCTACCCACTCATTGACCAAGGCAGTCGTTTAGCAGAAGGGGATATGAAAGACCAGGGGAAGGTGCCCTCCACCTACCTTCCCTTCTCCCTTCCTTCATAAGGACAATTCACATTTGAATGATGCTTTAAGTGTTACAAAGCCTTTTTCCCATAACCGTCCTCTGAATCAAGTAGCTCTAATATCACCATCTTATAGATAAGGAAATTGAGGCTTTTGAAAGGTGGAGTGGTTGTAATGGACAGAGCACTAGGCTTAGAGTCAGAAAGACCTGGGTTCGAATCCCACTTATATACTAGCTGTGTGACCTTGGGCAAATCATTGACCTCTGGGCTTTCATTTCTTCTTTTTGTAAAATAAAGAGAGACAGACAGAGGAGTGGGGAGGGAAGAAGGAATGAAGGAAAGGAGGGAGGAAGGAAGGAAGGAAGGAAG
>JAQQSW010012420.1:0-12529 GCA_028646575.1 Pseudocheirus occidentalis
CTTCTACGGCCGCCTCCCACTGCTTCCTTGCCCTGGGAGCAGTTTGGCTGGACCCGCTGTTCCCCAAATTTAGCAAAATCCAGTGACCTTTCTCTTAGCCTTTTTTTTTCTTTTGGCCTGATAAATGTGGTAACTGTGCCTCCAGTGCAGGCAATCTGCTCTCCTATAGACTGGGCTCCGCCTGATGCCCTGGGGCCTGAGCCGGCTGGGGTTTCGGCCGTGGCTCCCAGACTGCTGTGAAGAGCCCCACCTGCTGAGCTGCCTGTAGCAACAGATGTGCTTTCTGTCTTTTGGAGAGTTTTGGAGCTTGAAAATCTGTTTAGAGACCCATTTTATGAGTTTTTTAGCATGTTTGTGTGGGAGCCGTGGTGCTTTGCTGCTTCTATACTGCCATCTTGGCTCCGCCCCCTCCCCAAGATTTTCTATTGATACTTTAGTGTATGTGGGACCCTTTTTCTGTTTTTGGCCTCTTTGGGATAACATAGTGGGATAACTGGGTCAAAGGGTCTGGGCATTTTAGGTAAAAGGACAGTAGTTATAGAATTTTTTAAAATTATCTTTACTTAACTGTATGTTTTCCTTTAAGCCTCTGATAAGTGATGGAGAGAAAGAACTGAATTAATCTCCAAAGATATGGAGCTATTTTTTCCTAAGCAACTCTAATAAATAGCCCGCCAGGTAGGCTCCTCCTGACAGGCCAATCATTTGGGAAACAATTTGCCGGTTATAGGGATCTATAAGCAGCTTCTTGGGTCCTCTCATCAAAGAGTAAGTCTCTTAGCAAAGGCTGAGAATATACATGTAACAACACCATTTGTAACTATAAGCACTTAGGAGTGAAGACCATGAGATTGTCTAGTTGAGCCTGAATCCCTGACTTCTGCTCTTTGGGACTTTTTTCCTCTCCTGAACATCAGCTAGTGACCAGTAATCCTAGTGTGGTTAATGGATTCTTCTTTACCTATAATGTCTGTTCTTGGCTGACCTTCCCCAATGGCACCTCAATATAAAGGAATATCTTTCTTTAGTTTTTTTTTAATATCTAAGCCCTAAATCTGTTTCTTTTATTTCATCAAAGATTCTTAAACTTCAGATTCCTATGCGACAATAGTGTTGTTTCCTTTATAGTTTGTAATCACTGGCTTTTCCCCAAGTCCTTTCAAGCAATTCATACTTTTATTTTTAACTTTTCTTAAGTTGTTTCTGTACATTATTTACTTCCAAAAAAACTTAAAGCCCTCTCCTTTTGTTGTCTTTTGCTTTTCTTGCCAGCCTTGGCTTACTTTGAGCTCTTCATAGTGTACTTTGATAGGACAACACAGTAATTTTTACGTCACCAGTTACACACTCTTGGTTCCATTTGGCAGTGACGCCCCGGGTTCTTTTTAGTAGTGATGTGGGGTGTCATTTCTCTGACTACAGAAGGAGAAACGCAGCTTCCCTTCTCTCCATATTTCCCGTATTTTATGTATAGCTTTGGTTGCTGTCTTTTTGGATATTGAATGACTGATCTTGCTTACATACTTCTTCCTGTGTGATACCTGCTATTTTCTGTTGAATTGACAGATTTAAATGGGTAGTTTTCTTTCTCTCCACTCAATTGCAATTTAAAATCCTCTTGATCAGATTTCTAGGATTCTAGACAAATATAGTTTATGGGCTCTTGTTAGGTGCCCTTCATTGACTAAGAGACTGTGATTTGATTTCTAAGTCAGAAATAATAGACTCCATTCTCAAACCCCACCTTCTTAATTAGCTTTTTGTTTCTCCAAATCTACCATTTTCTTCTGCAGTTTTTGCCTTCGTTTCACAGCAGTGATGAAAATATGATCTCATTTTTGCCTGTGTCTTCATAATCCCCAGTAATGCTTTCTAATAATGCTTCATTTGTCCCCATATGAATCACCAGTAATGTAAGCACTTTGGGTCTGACAGGTTTCAGGATGCTCTTTCTCATGTCTGGCAGACGTGCCTTGAAGTTGCTGGATAGCTCCTTAGGCACTCATCAGCATGGCATCACAGTCACTCCGTCTTATTCCTTTCACCCTTATTGGATGGCTTCTTTTCTGATGACATGGTTGGCTCTCCACTGATGTTCATTAGAGAATGACAATGTGCTTCTTTGGGGGAGGGTCTAGCTCTCCCCTCTGTGGACAGAGACTCATACACGTATGTAGCTTCAAATGCAGAAATATTTGTAATTCCCTTTATTGTGTCTTCATCCTCTAGTCCTCTGAAATTTTGAAATTTGGTTAGGATCCCCTTCTACTTCTTCAGATTATTATTTTTCCTCTTAAACCCTTTTGTTCTTTCTAGATCTACAATATTCTTTGAGAAAGTAGAAAGTTCTAGGCTTTTTATTTCCTCCAGAAGGGACATAAACCTCTACTGGGGGGGGGGAAATCCCCAAAACTATTTCTTGTCATTGGTAGAACCACATACACAGTGAATTTTCTGAAAGTCGTTTAAAAATCAATAATAATAATAATAGCTAGCTATGTGCCAGGAACCGTGCTAAATGCTTTTCAAATATTTTCTTGTTTTATTCTTACAACAACCCAAGGAGAAGGAGATGCTATTATCAACCCCACTTTAAGGAAGAGAAAACTGATGCAGACAAAGGTTAAAGAACTTGCCCAAAGTCCCACAGCTGGTGGTGTCTGAGGCTGGATTTGAACTCAGGTCTTTCTGGCTCAAGGCCCAGTGTTCTCTCTGCTGTGCTACCTAACTTCATTTTCTTTTGGCGCTTTCTGGAAGCAGGAGCCCCTTTCCTCTTCTCATTTTTGTGGTGCATTAGAAACACCTCCTGAGACCTGTTAACTCTGAAGACTACTTCTGGTCATTCACATGGGGACAAATGATGCCATGAGAAGGAAGATATGTTGTATTTCTGGGGATTATGAATTCCTGAGCAAAAAACTGAAAACTTAAAGGACACTGGTGGTGTTTCCATAATGGATTTCAGAAGGAGAACCATTTTGGAAAGTAGCTTTGGTTAAGAAGAATATCTTGGTATCTAAGAATAGAACTTGGGTTTCTGAATCATAGATTAAGACATAGGAATAATGGAAAGAGTTGCATGGAAGAAACCACCCATTGAAGAGATACCTCAGTGGGTTGCAAGAATTGAGAAAGGATATGGAAGGTAGAGTTACACTGGGAACCTTGGATGCTATAAGTAGCTGAGATTACAATGGTCTCCCAGGAACACTTTGCTCAATTGTGAGTACTGTTATCTTCTATGGGCTCCAACACGAACTCTACTTGTTTCCTTTAACTGGGAAAATAAACCTGCTTTTGCTTTGAACTTATGAACTTAGTGTCTTCCTGTATGTGGGTTGTAGTAGTGTTCCGGAGGACTGGGTAATCCCAATCCTCCCTGCCAAAGCATACCCATATTTTTCCCATCAGCATGGGGCCTCTGGCTTAAGGGTTACACAAGCATGAAGGCAAAATTACATGGAGTGTTATGTTCAGTTTCATTTATGGATTAAAGGTCTTGAATCCATGTGACATGAGGATCGGTTGAAGGAATTGGAGATGAGTGTCTGGACAAAGAAGAGAAGGCTTGATGATACCCTTTAGACATTTGAAGGGATTCTTGGTTTGAAAAGGAACTATATTTACTCTGCTTGGTTCCAGAGGGCAGAAATAAGACCAGTGAATGTAAGACACAGGGAGACAGATTTTGGCTTAGTGGAAAGAACTTCCTAACAAATAGAGCTATCCAAAAATTGAAATGAGCTGCTTTGGAAAGTAGTGAGTTCTCTGCCACTGGGGGTGTTTAAATAGGATGACCACTTGTCAGGCATGGTATAGAAGGGATTAATGCCTGAGGAAGGAGGCTAGACCAGATGACCTCCAAGGTCCCTTTAAACTGAGATTCTATAATTACAAAATAATAATCACAAAACTTGCATATATACACATAATATATATATATATACACACACATAATATACATATAATTAATAATAGATAATTACAAAAGAAGGCGAAACCATTATGTTGACTATAGGGGGGAAAGTGGTATGTGGTATAATGGGAAGGTCATTGACCTAGTAATCAAAAGATGTGACCAGGTTCATGTGTTGGCTCTGCCATTAATTGGCCATTTAATCTTAGGATAAAGAGCATAGCTTCTCTGGGACCTAGTTTCATAAGGAAAATAGGATTCTGGAGGATTTGAAAGGTGCCACAAGGTCAGATACTTATGTTACCAATGAGGAAGCTACTTAGAGCTGTACATGCTATCTTCCCTGATTGATTGTGAACCCTGGAAGGCAGAAAGAATTATATTTTTGTCTTTGTTTCCCCAGTATCTAACCCAGGTTCCAGCACATAATAGGAACATGCTAAATGCTTTTTGATTAGAAAAGGGCAAATGTTCTGATTTTTTTTTAAAAGGGGAATAGGGAAAGAAAATGGTATATGTTATAGCACCAGCCAGGCTGCACAGTGGACAGAACACTGGGTCTAGAGTTGAGAAGATCTGAGTTCAAAGTCAGCCTCAGATACTAGCTGCATGACTCTGAGCAACCTGTTTGCCTCAGTTTCTCCAGCAATAAAACGAGCAACTACTTCCCAGGAGTGTTTTGAGGATCAAGCATGATCATCATTGTACAGTGCCAGGCACATAGTTATGTGCCATATAAATGTTAGCTGCTGTAATAATAGTAATAGCAATAACTATTATTATAGCATATAATATATAGCATTACTATATATTAATATTATACTGTTAACATTTGTATACCATATGATTATCATAATTATTACTGTTACATGACAGTTAGCACAACTATTTTTTGCTGGCATAGTTTAAAATGTATTAATGCTAATAAATTTTAATTTAATTTTGAAATATTTTGTTTTTATATCACCTTCATTTCCAAATACCTCTGCCCTCCCCTAAGCAGTGAGCCATCCCTTGTAACAAAGATGAAAAAAAAAGAAAGATAAACCAAAAACATTTTAACAAAGCCATTCAGCACATTGATTGTGTCTGACAGTATATGCCCTATTTCACACCCATAGACCCCTACCTTTGTAAAGAAGGTGAACTGAATTTTTAAAACTCTTTTCTGGGTCGCTATAATTACACATCAATAAGAAGATATTATTAAAGGGATGGACAGTGAAAATCTGGAAAAGGGAGCTGTTATTGTAGAGAGTTGGCATGGCTTCATTAAGAACTTGTCATTGTAGATGATCTTGATTTTCTTTTTTGACAGGATCATAATCAACAAATAGACCTTTATTAAATGCCTACTGCATACCAGGGATAGTGCTGTGCACTAGGGATACAAAGACAAAAATGAAACAATTCTCACCTTCAAGGAGTTTACATTCTATTAGGAGAGACAACATATTATATAAGCATATGCGAGATTTAATCAAAATAAGTGAAAAGTTTTTTTGGGAGGGGACAGAGAAGTCATTACCTAGGCTCTTGGATGCAACTGAATTAAAAGAAATTTAATAGGGATAAAAACGAAGTTTTATGCACATTTCAGCTCTAATTCTATATGATCCTGTGACGTGGCACAGTATCTTGCATATAGTAGGATACGAAATGGTAAATAAATTATAGCATTACTAATTTACAAAAAGCTATTCACTGAAATAATTCTTATTAGCCCTGAGAAGCAAGTGAGTGTGACTTTGCTTTCACTAAGAAGTCTAAAGAAAGCTTAGATGTCTTGAGCCAGCTTCGAGCTGTTGTGCATGAATGGTGAAATGGGGATTTGAATTTACAGCCTGGCTTACTTTCCAGGACCCTTGAATAAAACATTGCACTGCCAAATGGAGTTGCCGATGCTGGCCTGCCTCCCAGGATAGTTAGCCGTGTCTAAAAATCAGCATACACTTTTTGTTATTTTGGAATTTTCCACCATTTTTGGCTCCCTGGAGCAAGGGTCTGTAAACACAATGGATTATTGTGTTTTTCTTATGAGCTTTTGTTTAGGAAGAATCAATTGCTTTCTCTTAGGAAAGCCACATGAATCCCATTCTGAAACCACCCGTAATAATACAAACTTTCCTTTGATTTGTATGTGACTAGTGCTTCCTTTACCCATATTGGGGCAAAGTTACCATTAAAAATTTTACATTTTTAAAAAATCTGGCATGTTTTTTGTTGAAGCAGGTCATGGGTGTTGGATAACAATGTTATAAGCCAAAGAAGGCAGCAGGATGAGACAGGTGGACATTGATGGGATTAGAGGAAAATTGTTTAAGATTAGCTAGATCAGGGATAGGGAACTTGTAACCTTGAGGCCACCTGTGGCCTTCTAGGCCCTTGGGTGTGGCCTTTTGACTGACTTTTGACTTTTGTAAAACTGAAAAGTTTTACAAATAATTTTATTAAAGGGATTTGTTCTGTGAAGTGTGGATTCAGTTAAAAGGCCAAACTTGAAGACCCAGAGGGCCACATGTGGCCTCAAAGCTGCAGGTTCTCCACCCCTGGTCTAGATGGTACAGCGGTTAGCGTGTGGGGCCTGCAATTAGAAAGACCTCCATTCACATGTAGCCTCAGGCACTTACTAGTTGTGTGACCTTGGGCAAGTTACTTAACCTCGGTTTCCTTTTCTGTTAAAGGGGGGTAATAGCTCCCACCTCCCAAGGTTTTTATTATACTCAAATGAAATAAAAATTGTAAAGTGCCTGGCACATTGTAAACACTATATTAAATAAACCTTTATTAAGTCCCTACTATATGCCTGGCACCACATAAATGTTAGTTATTATTATCATTTTTAACTTCAAGCCTAATCATAATGCCAGTGAAATAAATCATCTTTCTTTGAGGTGATTCAACAATTTTGCTCGCTGCTGACTCGCTTAGTTTCACTTCCTGCAAAGAAAGGGGTCTTCAAATTGGTAGAATGGCAAAAATAAAAACTAAAACCCCACATGACCCTCTCCCCTCTCCCTTCTTCCCCCAAACAACTCAACAGCCCTATTTGGGGTGGTTGTCTGGGGTGATTGTCACAGGTGCGCCCCAAACCAGTGAAGCTCAAAAGACTCCTTTTGATGTCATCTCACCCTTACAGAACTCAGGAGATGCTCTGAGTGCTTTGGCCATTGGCCATTGGTCATTATCACCAGCTAACGGTGGGCGGGAGGGGAAGAAGGATTTTTTTTCCCCCTCATATCCTGGACCTTTTAAAATTAGCCACAGCAGTTTCCAATTTAGTGGTCCAAAAGCCTCCCATTAAGCAGAGAGAAGGGAGGGGGCAGATGACTTAATAGGCAGGCTTGGGGTTATTGGCAGGCTTCTTTTTCCTCTGGGGCTCCAAGTTTTCATGCTCTGTTTGAAATTAAATTGATGCCTTCTCTCCAAAAAAAGAGGAAAAAAAAGCCACCCAAGTCCGAAAAGTAGTTGCTATGCTCCATTTTGCAGGGGACTTCCTGTCATTGGTGATGGGTGAGGCAGTTCACTGTGTCCTCAGTTAACCTCTGACAGGGCTAAACCATATGCAAATAATGGGGCATTTCAGTGTCTGCTCAAAAAAAAAAAAAAGAAGAAGAAACAAAGAGTAAGCCCAATTAATTCCGGTAGATACTCAGCTAAGCGGACAGTTATGGTAAGCAGACATCCTGTTTTGCTATTCACCTGTCAGATGCTGGGGTACCAAATTGTAAAAGAAGCTGAGAGAGAGAGAAAGCATTCAAAACATTTGCAGGACAGTCTTCTTAGGCCTCAGTCCTTTGTAATGATATTCTGGGAGTTAATTAGCTCTGGGGTTGGGGTGGGGGGAAAGAAGGAAGAGAAGTCAGCTCTGTAATATTCTTACTGGAAATATTTTGAAATGGAATAACTGTTTATTTTTGAAAGAGTCAAATGAATGTTAGCATGGCCTTTGTTGCTGAACACTTAAAATTCTGGGTGGAAGGGGCACTTTTAAGTTGTCCTGACTTTAGGAAGAGAGAGAGAGAGAGGGAGAGTTAGTACCTGCCACAGATAATACAGACCTTGGAACTGCTTTAATAAATCAGAGTGGTTTGGGGCATGGCTCCCACATCCTAGCTTAGAGATAGTATCTTTTGGTTAAAGGGGAACAATCTCTGGGGATTTCTCCATTTTAACCAAGGATAGAATAAGAAGCATAAAACTTGGCACAAGGAATTTTGTATGGAAGTTATTTAAAAAAAAAACTTTATGCAGATAATAGTAACTAATACATTTACATTCTCTTTCAATTTTGCACAGAGTTTCACATGTATTATCTCACTTGAACTTTATAATAACCTCATGAAAATAGGTACTATTAATATACTCATTTTTGAGCTGGGGAAACTGAGACAGACCGAAGTTAAGTGACTTGCCCAAGGTATCATAGCTATCTGAGGGAGAATTTGTACTCGGTCTCTCCAAGTTTGAATGCTTGAACCACTTTACCACCCAGCTGCCTCAAATCCATTATAAGGCGGTAGGGTGGGAAGAGTACTGCACTTGGAGTCAGAAGTCTTATGTTAAAAGCCTAGCGTTATCCCTTATAACCCCTGGGATCTTGTAATAATTTTTTTTTCAGCCTCAGCTTCCTCATCTGTAAAATGGGGATGATAATACCTGCACTTGACTCATAAAGTTGTTTTAAAATGGAATAATGTATAAAAAGCTGTCACAATCAAAAGGTGCTCTGTAAATGAAACTCATATTTATGAGTTTTTTGCTCTGTATTTGGAGTTGAGAGATGCACATTGAAGCCCATAGTAGCATTTCTGCATGGAAACATTACTGGGTGGACTAACAGGGTTCTTCCTTTTCAGGTCTCTGGTTCTAAGGATGATTCCAAGTTTGCCATGATATTAATTTTTATAGGTAGACATGAGTCATGGGCACTTACAGACTTTTAAAAGAAATAAATATGTATAAACCAAATAAAACTTTCCCTAGTCTCTTGAGTGAAATACTGCGGAAGAATGGCTGGTTGGTTTTGGAAATGGATTGGAGATTAATACTTTTCAGTCTATTGCTTGTTTACATGAAATAAGTTATAGCATGTTGTAGTGCCAATGCAATATTCATAGTGCCAACAGTTACTATAAATATACCGGTATAGTGCTTAATTGAAAAATGTAACAGACTCTCCATATAGAAGACAGAAGCAAAACATTTATTCAGACACCAGAAAACCAAATCCCAAAACCAGTAAGCTGATTTCATCATAGTAGCACAGAAGTTAATAAGCCACAACAGCACAGAGAACCACAGCATCCTTTAGCCTTCCCACAAACTAACACAAACCTAGCTGTCACAGCAGGTGGCAAACACCAGCTTTTACTCACAAACCAAACTGTCTCCCTCTGATTAGTTTTCTCCTTCTGCTCTAGCTGCTCTGACTCCCAGCTTTTTGTGGGCTCTGTTCCACTTTTCAGTAAACTCCTCCCACAATAGGCTCCATGTGATTACCTTCAGCCTATTAGGGGTCAGGGTATATTTTCAAAGCAGGGAAGGTCTTCAAATTCCCTTTGGCTTAATAAGGGGCAGGGAAAATCTTCAAATTCCTGTTACCATTACACACGTATAAAGCACTGGCACCATATTCTATAACATGGCTACATACATGTATATGTGGTGTGTGTTTGTCTGTTTTCAGTGCTTATGTTCTGCCCTAGTGTGGTAGGACAATTATAAGTGTTCCATGGTATGGCCGGAAGACTCAAAGACCACTTTGGGGTTCCTTGGTTTCTCCCCTGGGATTCTGAATGCAAGTGTAGTCATGCCAGAACTCCATTGGGGATAGGTAGGGTGTTAATTGGGCTGCTAAGTATAGTAGAAAGAAAAAAGGAAAAGAAAAGGAAAAAAAAGAAAGTTACACAATAACTTTATTATATATTTAAAAAGAACAGCAAGTTGTATATAATAGATTTACAGTTTCATGTACAATTTTTTTTCTATTCTACTCTTATGGAAATGCTTGTCTTATTTCTTAAGTTCAGAATAAAATAAAATTTAAAAAGAGTGTTCCATGTATAAGAAAAGAAAGACTGCCGGACTTAAAAGTCCAAGGACCTGGGTTCAAATTCCAGTTCTGCTATTTGCTCTCTACGTGACCTTGAGAAAATCTTAACTTGTCTAGGCTTCAGAAATGGTTGTACTAAATGATTTCCAAATCATCTTTCAGCTGTTAATCAATGATCTGTGACTCTTCATTGCTCAATGCTCAAAGTCCAATTTGCCTCCCTCCCTTGTCCTATAAAATGTAGGTCATTACGATAATCCTAAATCACCTTTCATAGGGTTTCATGGCAAAGATTCATTTTACTTACATTTGAATGGAAAGGCCCTTAGAGGCTACCAAGTCCACTTCCTTCAATCTACAGATGGGAAAACCGGAGTATGGAAGAAGTTTTGACTTGTCCATCTAAATCTCTGAGGTAGAATTTGAAATCACGTCCTCTCACCCCAGGGCAATATTCTTTTCTGCTACATCAAGCAACCGATTCTCATTCAAGGAACCACTTATTAAGTGTTTACTATATACCAAACATCTTGCATATTATTGCTGATATTGTTCACTTGTTTCAGTCATGTCCCATTTTTTATGACTTCATTTGGGGTTTTCTTGACAAAGATTCTAGAATGGTTTGCCATTTCCTTCTCCAGCTCATTGTACAGATGAAGAAACTGAGGCAAGCAGGATTAAGTGACTTGTCCAGGGTCACACAGCTACTAAGTATCTGAGGCCAGAATTGAACTCAGGAAGATGAGTCCGGCTCTGTTCCTGGCACTCTATCTGCTGCACTACCTATGTAGTAAAGAATAAATCCTCTTTTCATTCATAGTGAGGCAATCCAGTTACAATAAAATCCATGTCTTAAAAGGAAGAAGGGGAGCAGATAGCTAGAAATGAATGATGGATCGTTAAGATCCAACCACTGGACATCGAAGGAAATTGACCAACCCTTGTAATCCTTGTTAACAATAAATTCAGCCAACTGCTATCAAGCTTCAGTTAGGTGCAAGGTACTTGCAATCTGCTGGGGTATGAAGACAATACAAAGGAGTCCTAATTCTCAAGGAGACTTTTAAGTATTTCACAAAGTAAGCAGAGTGGAGAACTGAACTGGGAGGATGGGTGAAGGCTTCCCAGAAGAGATCTAAACCTTGATGGAAGTCAAAGATGTCAAAATGAAGTGTGGGGCTAAAAAGTAACCTGAGCTAGGGGGTGGTTTGTGCAAATATACAGAGATGGGAGAAAGAATGTTGAGTTTAGGGTAGAGTCCAATTTCTCTAGAACAGTGATTTTCAACCTGTGGATTATGTTCAATTTAAATAATCCTACATATCAGATATTTACATTACAATTCATAACAGTATTAAAATTACAGTTATGAAGTAGCAATGAAAATAATCTTATGGTTGGGGGTCACCACAACATGAAGAACTGGATTAAAGGGTTGCGGCATTAGGAAGGGTGAGAACCACTGCTGTAGAACATGGAGCTTGTGAAGGGAAATATTATGAAGAAAGTCTGTAGAGGTAGGCTGGTGGCAGAGTGTGGAGGGCTTGCGATAACAGGCTGAAGAATTTTAATTCTGTCCTATAGGCAATGGGGAACCACTGGAGAGTTTTTGCACATTGCTTTTATTTCTTTATTGAAATAAAATATTTTTATTTCTGCAGATTTTTGATGTAGTCAGATTTATCCTTGAGAAAGATTATTTCAGCAGCTTGTAGAGGATGGAAACAGGGAAACCAATTAGGTGGCTTTTGTGATGGTCCAGGCAAGAGGAAACGAGGACTTGAATTAGGATAGTGGCAGTTTGTTTGGAGGGATGGATAAACAGCTAGACATTTGTTCCGTGTGTGTGTATGTGTATGTGTGTGTTTTGTCACTCTAGGCAGTTAGGTGGTGAAGTAGGCAGAGTGCTAGGCCTGGAGTCGGGAAGACCTGAGTTCAAGCCCAGCCTCAGATACTAGCTGTATGATGCTGGGTAAGTCACTTAACCTTTACCTGGCTCAGTTTCCTCAACTGTAAAATGGGGATAGTAACAACACTTGCTGGGTTGTTATGAGGATTAAATGATAATATTTTCTAAGTGCTTAGGACAGCACCTGGCATTTAGTGGGAGCTATATAAAAGCTAATTTTCTCTCTATGACGCCCCCACATCCTTCCCTCCCCCATCAGACTCAGCAACTAATTAGTTATGGGGATTAAGGGAAAGGGGAATGACAGTAATGACAGTATACCATGTGTATATGTGTGTGTACATACATACATTCTCTTCTCTCCAATCATACAACCACCACTCCAGTTAAAAACATTTATTAAGTGCTTACTATGTGCTAGGCACTGTACATATTCTAGTTCAAGACTTTATCATTTCTTCTGGGAAATTTGACTTTTTAAGGCATTCTTCTCCTCATTGGCTTTCTGGGCCTCTTTTGCCATTTGAGTTAATCTATTCTTTAAAGTGTTGTTTTCTTCAGTCAGATTGTTGACTCTCTTTTCGTGATTTTCTCATTTCTCTTCCCAATTTTTCCTCCACTTCTCTTATTTGGTTTTCAAAGTTCT